>PVJS01002546.1:0-83441 GCA_004027185.1 Glis glis
GATCTGCTTTCCTCGGAACGAGTCGCGCACACTCTACGTGGCTTCTCCCTTTTTATCTAAGTCCGCACCTATCAGAATTCTGCTGCCTACATTCAGGGCAGGGCTTTCTCTTTAATCTGCTGTTACACACCCAAAATCACATAATCTTGGGTGTGTCATGATCAGGTCAAGTTGACAACTTAGATTAACTATCACAGGCTGCATTCTTTCAGTGAGGAGGAATCAGAGGAAGCAAAGAGCTATTCAGAAAGAGGAAGGTTGCATATGCATTGGGGTGGGCCATTAACCTCATTCCTTCCAAATTATGATGCTAAACACCAATTAGAATAGTATACATTTATTTTGCTCCGCTTCTCAGGCCCCTTGAAAATACCCTCTATTTTAGTCTTTATGGTATTTAACAATAGAGCCAAGACTTGCAAACACACCAGATTGAAGTTGAAGAACTTTTGGGGGAAAGTCGCATGAAGGACACATTTTGTTCCCTGCAGTAACTGACAATTATCTTCAAAGAGGTTTCAAAAACTGCCTCATAAATGTAACATCCCAATCACTTCCTGATTATTTAATGGGAAGATATGAAAATTCAGTTGACAGAGCTGACACTTCTAGGAGGGTATTTTCATCTGAAGGAGGTAGGAAAGACATCTGTGGGAGGAAAGGCCCATGTGAGTGTACTGCATGCTGGACTCCGAGAATGTGAGCTTGACCCACTGAGCCCCTCACTGGCTCCACATGCAGAAGGCTCATGGCACAGCAGCTGTTCTGCCTTCCTGGAACTGCTTTCCCTGTGTTAGCATATCCTACTCAGCCTTCAAATTCCAGATTAATTTGACCCTCCTCCAGAAAAACATCCCTTGCTTCTCCAGTCCATTCTCTTATTTTTTCTTAAAACTTAAGCTTCACAATTAAACTCTGTTTTTTTTTTTTTTGTGGTACTGGGGATTGAACCCAGGGGCATTCTACCTCCACGCTACACCCCCGGTCCTATTTTTTATACTTTATTTTGAAACCGAGTCTCACAAAGTTGCAAAGGGCCTCACTAAGTAGAGAGAGAGAGAGAGAGAGAGAGAGAGAGAGAGTTGAGGCTGGCCGCGAACCCGGATCCTCCAGTCTCCGCCTCCCAAAGTACTGGGATTACAAGCGTGCGCCACCACGCCCGGCCCTTAAACTCTGAATTTTAAGCCATTCTATTGATATTATGTGATTTTTAACAAGGCATGTGTTATGTACTACTGCTTCAAGTACACAGAGTTCATATACCAAGTAAGAGTCAGTAATGAAAACAGCTTGTCAAGAATTTGGTGGGAGACATCTGACATTGCATCAGGACTTGAGGGGTTATATATGGTTTAGGGTGCCCTTGGATGATATTTTTGTCACAAGAACAACTTGCATTTATACATTGGTTTGTGTATGTGCTTGTGAGCCTGTATGAGTCAACCACTCATTACTCTAGGGAAATTCTTTGGATTAAATTTAAATCTAAAATATATGCTGAATGTACACTAAAGCTAAGTTGTTGGGCTAAGTTAGTATATGGAACAGAAAGAGATGGTCAGGGAATGAAAGAAGAAATTACAAAACTGAATTGAAAACTTCATTTGGGATTCTGTCTTACCTATGTATACTTCTCATGAATGCCTGATGCATGACTCGTCCCTTGTGGGCACAGGGACTGTGTGCAGAGATGTATTTCTAATGTGCACATTAGCACAGTATGACTGTGGTACTACTGGATGAGATCACAAACTCCTTTGTTTGTAGATACTACATACTTAAAACAGATGCAGAACAGTTGTTTCCAGACTGATGCTTGCAGTCAGAGGATAGATACTGAGAGGTAGAAAGAGAATATCAGAGCTTTCACTAGAAAAGTACTCTTCTAACATGTAATTTTTGTCACTGGAGCCCTCTCAATCCTTAAGCCAGGCAGTCACATGTCTCATGGTGGACTTGAAATGTCTGGAAGGTGAGGTTCCATGGCATAGAGGGTTTGGTGGGACACCATAGTTCTTTCATTCTCTTTTTGTTTATATGTACCCAGGTAAGTGGATTTGAGAAGTAAACTGTGAACTGAAGATATGCTAACAAAATAAACCAAGGAGAATTACCTGGATAAGGCAAAGTAGGGTCAATTCTTCTCTTCCATAGTCCAATTTCCAGGTAAAATAAAAGTTAGATCTAAAAAGGGTCTGTCAGTGATCAGGAAAGTAAATGTCATTTTGACAGTGGATAGTCAGAAAGGAGATTTCCAACCCAGTGTGATATTGTTGCTAAATATGATGATTAAAGATTCTACCTAAATATGTTGAAAATGTCAGAAAAATGTCCTAACCTACTTGACATTAAACTGGAAATTTATTAGCAAAATTCTAGCAAATAGTTTTGCTCAATAGCTATATGGGATTGAAAAGTGAGTTCATGGCAAGTTGGCTGAGCCAGTTGTGCCTTCATCCTCAGGCATCATGTCTTCATGGGGTACATTTTACAGCTGGAGCAGCTACAGAAACCTGGGGCCAAAGTAAACTAAAATCAGTGGGAGATAGTAAAATTATTCCATCACAAGGTATTAAACCAAGGCTTTATAAAATGTGAAGTATGTTTAGTCTCATTGCTTTTGCTTTAAATATTATTATAAATAATTATTTCAATTCCAGCAAAAAGGCTAATATTAAGTTATAATTACATAATAACATAAAAATTTAAATTTTGTTTATTTCATTTGTTTCTCATATTTTTTAATTTATATTTCAATGTACATTTTGTAATGAATGCAGCATATTAATTTATGATGTGTCTGTGAAGATTGAACTTGCTATCCTTACACAAATACAAGAAGCATGTATATAAATGCACATATGTATATCATGATAGATACATGATAGCTGTTTGTGAACAAAAATTGTTGGAGGCCATTAGATTTGAAGTTCAAGGATTATAAAGGATTCTATGGCAGATGTGAACCTGCTTCTGAAAGTATTTTATATGATAGAGAATGCTGAGAAGAAAAGTACAAGACTACTGACCAGCAAGATCAGTTAGGGCAACCGACCACAAGCAGGTGCCAGCAATAGATTTAATTAAAATGGGAGGACACTTCAATTTGTCTGGAAGAATACAATTCATTCTTCTCTCTCCCCTACAAGGCCCTACCACATAACCCCTTCTACTTTTCTACACAGTGTCTATTTGAATGAGCCCTTCTCTCCGACCTGACTGAATGTCTCTTTGCCTCCCAAAGAGACCTGGTGCTCACTCACCTCAGACATATCTTTCCTATATCCTATCTGAAATATCTTCCTGACCTTCTTGTTGCATCCAAATCCAACTTATCCTTCAGGACCAAGGTCAGCTCCTTTCTCCTCCTTCAATCTTCTCAGACCGCTTTAGCCCACAATTTTCTCTTTCTTTTCTAAACTAATAGCGGTTTCTATCCCTGTCATTCATTTGACAATCAACTATATAATGCATTGTGACAGCTCTGATATTACATTGTGTCATATTGTTATTTCCTTCTTCTGTTTTTAGTTTTCTTTATCTATTTCCCCTTACATTTTGCTTTATAACTGTAACTTCACTCAAATGTTCTTTATGGCAGGGATGGTGTTTCCCCTTTCTGTTATATTCTTTCTTAATCTGTGCTGAGCATGCAATTAGATTCAGAGAAAGTGTTTAATAAATATGAGTTGTTAAAAAGGGGGTGGGCAGTTCCATTAGATGTTGCATTTCCTCACCAGACATTAGAATAACAAAGGGTCATCACAGGGCCTATATAAGGATTAAATAAGCAATGCACATAAAATGCAAGATGAAGCACCCACCACTTGGTAAACCTTTGTAAACTCATATCCCCCAGTTTTAGCTACTAATGGAAGCTTTTATGTCACAGAGCTACTTGGTTGTTTTGAAACAACAGCTGGAAAAGAATGAATGATTTGAGGCATGCTTCATTCCTTTATTCACTTAAATTGAGCATTATGAATTTTCATTTTAGTGTGCCTTCCCTTATTATTATTACTATCCTCCAATGCCTTCTTCTTATGACCAAGAGAAGAGATTGTAATTTTCTCGACTCATTGATAATTGATGTTAATAGAATGATGATCTGACAATTCAATACACTGACCACCATGAAAATTAAAAAAAGGAGAGCAATAGACAGACACACCTGCAGTGGCTTAATCAGACCTGAAGCGTCCTGCTGACAGATACTTAACTCGTTAGTTCTGTTTGGTTCTTGGTCTGACACCGTCACTATAATACAATATGAAGTGCTAATTATCACAAAATCCAATGATACAATTTACTGGGAGAGAAAAACCTTTTTCCTCTCTTTATTGGAAACTGCCTGCTCCCTCTGTTAAATTTGATCAGCATTTACTGTGATAGAAGAGGAGACCACAGCTCTACATTTGCCTTGAGCCCTAACTAATGTAAAGGACAGTTCACTCTCAATCCATGTTATTTTTCAGATAATTCAGCACATCACTGGGTGCTTAAGAGTTTCTGTTGGTAATCTAAGAAGACAAAACAAATCTGAGATACCATATCCTTTCAAATGGGGAGTCTTGCTGAGTTCGGTGATGAGCGGGCAGAGGCCAGAGCCTCATTCCTTCTGCGGGCTCTGAATCTATTTGTGTGTACAACACTGAGGACCTGGCCATCCATTCTATCCCCTTTCCTAAATTAAATGGGCTGGTCAGTTTCAATATACTACCCAGGTCCAGATTTCTTAAAAACAAAGCCACCATTACCAGTGACTTACCTGAGAAAGTGTGTAAATGTGAGGTTTAGGAACTGCCAGTGGCCCCTGCCCAGGCTGCCACTCCTAAGCCTACACCTAAGGAGAGCTCCTAAGTTCTTACCTAAGAATCCCTGCCTCAGCTGAGCACAATGGCACTGGCCTATGATCCCAGCTACTTGGGAGGCTGAGGCAGGATGACTACAAGTTCAAGGCCAGCCTCTGCAACATAGTGAGACCCTCTCTTAGAATGAAATAAAAGGGCTGGGGATGTAGTTCGGTGGCAGGGCACTTGCCACGCATGTGCAAGGCCCTGGGTTTAATCCCCAGTACCCTTGGGTGGGGGACCCCTGCCTCCCCTGGAGGTCACATCCCTTTGAATCACCAAGTCTTTCTCTTGACCCAGTCAAGGTCTGATAACACCTAAAAGGCATTTCCTTTTCTTTGTATAGTCAGTTAACAATTGAGCAGACTTTTCTGTACCTGGGGGCATCATTAACTTCATCTTCAGCTTTTCTTTGCCTGAGTTGTCTTCCTGTTTCTCTTTATCCACTTCACCAGGGCAGAGGATGCGCTCTGAAACCCTGAAGCCTGAGTGGTGGGTGGGGAGTTGGAGACAGTGTGATAGTGTGTGAGAATGGGTAGCCCTGATGGGGAGGAAGGTGGGAGAACAGAGAAGCCAGGCGACTCCTGGAAGGAGCCCCCTGTCTTCTAGCCATCAATCATCCCTCCTTCAATAGTACTCCATTTACTTAATTCCATATTCCTGGAGCTCATAGAATGCAGCAATGGGAAAAGAAAGGCAAGGAATTTTTTCAGGGCACAAACTTGTTAAAAAGTTCACTTTAACTATGTGAAATGAATGAAATATTGAATGTCTGGTATATTATTTTAAAAAGAGATATTAAACAACAGTGCAGGACTGTCTGGTTATATTACAGTGTCTATCTTCTCATGTGTCAGCAACAAGTAACGCTGAAGGAGGCCTAATTATCATATTCACAGTGGTACAGGTAGTAAAACAGTTATGCTTTGCATTGCTCAGGATGTTCAGAGCTGAAATAGATAAACTATGTGGGAGACTAGTAATAGGTAATTATTCTCTACTTACATATTCAGCCTCATAATTCTAAATTAAGGTAAGTGGAAAAAGCTTATAAAATATTCAAAGCTCCTTTATCTTTCCTCCTCCCTCTTATTAGAAACTGTGCATGAATTTGCATAGAATAAACTGAGCTCATAAATCAAAGGAGAAACTGCAAGAATGCTCTTTGTAAGTTATAATTTAAGGTTAACTGTAGCACATTTTGCTTACTGTATTATTAATGACTTTCGTTCACTCATGACAAGATTACATATTAAAAATTGTTGGTAGACAAAACTCAGTTCATAATCAATTTGCTTCTTAATGTGAGCAATCTGCGTGCATCCCTACGGCGGAGGCAGGTTTAGCGAGGATAATGGAAGGAGCGCCGTGGGAAGAATGTTCTCACACCATCAGGCTCCCTCAGGAGCGTGATTGACAGGCAGCTCCAAAGGGGGATGAAGCATCTGGAGAAGAGCAAGCCCTGGGTGGCTCAGTCAAGGATCAGGGCTGCTCCCAGGGGCCCCGAGCGGACTCCATTCTAACTGGCCTCCTCTTTCCTACTGCCTACAATCCTACAGTACATTATACCTTCCAACCACTTGCCCAGACTTGACGTCTTTTCAGCCTCTCAGTCTCATCTGTTTAAAAATATCATCACATCCATTTACTAGAAAATGGATTTCTGTTCCACTATTAAGCAAACACAAATCATTTTCAAATGCTTCCTCAACTTGGGTTTTAAGGTATCGTAGTCGTCTCTTCATTTTCTTTTCTTCCTCTTTATTGTCATGGTGCTTCGATTTCCAGTCGGTTCTTATCCTTGTGTTCTTATCCTCTGTGGCACAGCATTTCTCTGCCCTTCTTTTTCACTCCAGCCAAGCACTGCCAAGCCTGGCTCTAGCTGCCGCTTCCCACCTCACCTGCTCACCTCCTCTCCTCAGCCCATTCAAGGGGAAAGTTTTTCATTACAGTACATTTATATACTAGTGGTCTTCTGATTCACACAAGTCAGAAAGACACCCTCTCTCATGGCTGGAGAAGCAGAGAGATGGTCAGGGTATATACAAGCATTTTCCTGGGAGTCAGCACGGGTGTATGAGTTGGATAATGTACTTGAGTCTTGGTTTGCAGCCCTAGATCTGCCTTGGGCACATTTTGGTAGGATAATAATCCCTTGTCTGTGTACATTTCTGGGTGTCTTCAAAAGGTATGGTAAAAACACTAACAAATGACATGTTGAAATATTATGTGGCCTTATTTCATTAGTGATTTCATTCCTCCTGCTATAGATTCAAATGAATGGGCATTCATATACCTGGAGAATGTGTTGAAATTATGTCATAAACCTTAACCATGTGGAAACATTTGAGGTTTCTGCTTATGGGATGAGGAAGCTTTGATGTAGTCATAATAATACCCATACAATTGAGAATGAATTGACAGTAGATTCTAAAATATCCGGGAGGCTGATCCATGTGTAGAGTTGTTTCTTGTTTCCTGAAATTTTCTAAGGTATTGGATCCACTTCTTGTCTTGGTCTCAGAGATCCCAACCCCACACCCACCACATGGAAAACCTCCCAGGAAAACAGAAACATTCAGAGAGGCCTCATGAAAAGCCAGAGGAAGCATAAAGAAAAAAAGTGCAAGTGTGCATCTGGGCAGAAATGAAAAGAATGGAGACTAAGGAACTCACCTCTACATGAGGTAGCACAGGGACTTGAAAATGAAGGTGACTCATCTTAGATATAAAAAAACCCAGGATATTAATTAAACTTAAATAAGCGTGATGAAATGAGGAGCAGGGGAGATTCTTTATTTTCTTCTGACCTTTAAAATTGAGTGTTCCTAGCTGTTGGGTGACATCATGACTGGGATTCAGCTCCCTCTCCTCACCAATGACTCTCAAATCTCCAAATCTTCTCAGTGGAAATCCAGGTTTGTGCTTTCAATACCCCTCCTGCCCATCTTATGTCTTTGTACAGTCCCAACACAATACCTTAAAATTAGAGCATCCCAGATATAACTTACTTTCTTCCCCATCCAAGCAATCACTTGGACTTCCTGTCTCTGCATGACGTTGATATGCATCAACCCTCAAAATACCATCTGTGAATTTTCCTACCTTGCTGCCACCTCTGGGCTCCAGGGCCCCACAGTTCTATCCAACATCTCCCAGATCACCCCTTACCTGCAACCCCTGGGCCTGACATCAGCACAGGCTCTCATGCAGGCATCACTGCTGTGGTCTCTCTCCTAGTTCTTTTACTGAAGTCTTTAGTCACCTCTTATCATCTATGCTGCCACACAGAAAGATAGTTACCTAAGGCCAACCTTTAGTCATACCATCTTTCTCACTTAAAAGTCTTCATTGGACATTCGTATGATAAATCCAGACTTTTCAGCATGGTATATACACACCTTCATGATCATGCTCATGCCTGCCATTTTATTATCTTTTACTTCTCAACTGCAGACTTCCTGAATTCAAGGCAAACATTTCTCTCTTTCTGTCTCTCTCCTATAACACTTAAATTTTAGGCAGCAACTCTTTATTTCACATTCAGCCAGAGGCAGAGCTTTTATTTCTGTGATGTTGCTAAAAATGTTAATTTAATTCATTAAAAATGTATTGTGCATCTATTATGAAATTCTAGGAGTTGGGGAAATTGGGGAGGGAAGACAGTTGAGTAAAAGCAGAGAGGATTAGGAAAACAGAGAAGACCCTGAGGATTTTGAGAATCTTTAGCAGCCCCCTTCCTTTCTATGAGCACAGCAATCATAGAAGCCCCAGGGACTGGTTGTGCTGAGTAGAGGCCACTCTGTGCTGAGACCAATTGCAATCTGGATGGCCTGACCTTCCTTTGAGTGGAGATTAAGTAATGGATGCAAAAGGATTGACTGGCACTTAAGAGCTATTTTCCTGGTTTTTTAAACACAGAAGCACAATATCCTGAATCAACTCTTGAAATGGGATTCTTGTTGTTATGGTGTTTGTTTTTCATATGGTTACATAACTCTAACTGAGCTGCCTATGAGCTTTTAGGTTCTCTAATTTGCTGAGGTCATTTTGCCACAGGCATGTGTGTAGTTGCTCTATTACCATGAGGTCCATCAGAGAAAAAGGCCTTCATTTTAATTAAAGTGCCACATCACCTTTGTGCCTTGGGGGGGACGTGAAACACAGTGAGCTGGGCGAGAGAAGGACCCATTCTCCCTACCTAGAGCAGTACTTCCTTTTCTCATTTTTTAGTGGAACGTCCAGTCCACAGCATAGGGATGGAGAGGGGAATTAAGGAAAAAGGGAACACAAGGGGGAAAATTAAAGAGACTGGGCTTCTGTAGTTCTGCCATTTGCTAGAGTTAAACAAAATTGCAAACATTACAATGAAGGAATTGCTTAGTAGCTCATTTGAAAGTTACCCCCTCCAAAGTCACAAAATCATTCATAATTAATTATCAATTGATTGATGCAGACATATGCCATAGGAGTTCTGAGAGGGCAAGATCAATGTAGAATATTGAGGCAGTACAAAGAGCCTTGGAAGAAGAATAGCACTGAGGTTAAGAATGGGAGGCCTGGAGGGGCGAAGGTGGGAAGGCAGGATTGTTCTTTGTGTGGTGTGAATTCACAGTTTCTTGGACTCAAGAGAGGGCTGTGCAGGTAGTTTCTGAGAACGGAATATATACCACTCTTTAATATATGCACATTGCATGTACAGAAAACCTTCCTTGTGGTTTGGGCTAATGTCTTCTGGATTTAGTCTTCTATTTAGTGTCTATATTTGTATCAAAACACATAGAGTACCTCTTCATTTCCCCTCTTAACTAATTTCATTCCTCTGAGGGCACTAATAGCTGTGGAGACTTTGTTGAGTGCCCTTTCAGCTCTCCTGATATGCATTTATATATGTAGATATGGATATATATTCATGTAGATGCATACATTTATACACATTTTAAACTTAAATGGGATCATCTACATATACAGATGGTCCCTGACTTAGGATGGTTTGACTTAGGAGCTTTTGACTTTATGAGGGTGCAAAAGTGATATGCATCTAGTAGAAACTGTACTCAAATTTTGAATTTTGATCTTCACTCTGGCCAACAATATGCGATACAATTCTCTCTTATGATGCTATCCAGCTTCAGTGAGCTGCAGTTCCCAGTCAGCCATGTGATAATGAGAGTAAACAACCAATACTCTACAGTGTACTGTGTTGCTATGCTATGATGTTTGGTAGGTTAGTTGTATTAAATACATTTTCAACATGTAATATTTTCAACTTTAGGGGGATGTAACCCCCTTGTAAATTGAGGAGCATCCGTATATGATTTTAATGAGTTCCTTAGTTGTTGCTTAAACATGTACCTTGACGATCCTTTCTTAGTTGCCTTCATTCTTTTTAGCTTTATGGTGCCAAATAATAAGAACGCCTCAGGATTTATTCATGCAATATGTTACTGATGAACATGTAGACTGCTTCTAATTTTTCCCTATGGCAAAAAATCTTAGTACTTACAGTTTTAGACTAAGTATACATTTCTTTATAGGACAGGCTCATAAAAAGTAGGATTGTTAATTTTGAAAAAAAGACAACTGGTTAAATTCTATGAATATTCTATTTGTATCCCATTCAAAGTATATAATGTGTGTTAGTACCTATTTCCCCACACTAGTATTATCTTTTTTATTTTCAAATTTGATGTGTGAAAAACTGTATTTTGTTATTAGTTTTAATTGTATTTTCTTTGTTACCAGTGAGGTTAAATATCTTCTTTGTTCATTATACATTGCAAGTTTATTTTTAATGCTCCAAAGAAACCATTTGTCTCAACTCTATTCCTCATTAATTAGAATTAAATCAGTTTGACTTCCACTGAATTTTCTCTAACCATCAGATACCTAAGCCAAGTAATGTGAAAGTGTTAAGTGAGTTAAATAATCAATTGATCAATATGTATTCACTAGGCAATTAATGCCTCTAGTGTGTGCTGGATATTGTTGGGGATACAGCTCTGGCTTTTAGGAAGCTTATATGATCTTTTAGGGTGATAAGACTCAAACTGTAATCAATGACATTACTACTGTTTACTAGACCCTAAGGACTGAACAACCAGGGAAGAGAGAGATTCTGCAGGTTGTAGCAACTGGAAAAAGTTTATTGAAGAAGTTACAGTTCTGCTTAACCTTGGAACAGAGATGTTGGAAGAAGGGAGTGCATTTTAAACTGGGAAGAAGAATAGTATGAGCTAAGGTACTAAGTGGCTTTCAGAGGGTAGCAAGGAGCGCAGCCATTCTGAAGCAGAGATTGTGGTCACCTACTAAATTCACACTTGCTTGAGCTGCTTTTAGTATTGCCCAAGCCCCACAGAAATCCAGAGACAATTGTTTCCACCTCCAGTCTGAGGGATCTGCCTCAGCCTATTTCTGACTTGACCTGCCTTTGGGAGGTTGTGTCAGGGAGTTTGGCTTTGAGGCTCCAGGTTCAGGATGACAGATAAGGTACAGTTTCTCCCTTTAAGCCCCACCAGAACCCCCAGAAAGCTGCTGGATCTCGGACCTGCCTGATTGCAGCCCCTAAAGCCTCATCATTTTGTCCAGAGAAGCCATTGCTGCAATTATAATCCAAATCCAGAGTCAATTACTCACTGTGTGAATCACCCCCAAAAGATTGCTTTTTCCTTTTCCATTAGTATCACACATAATTGCACTCTGTGTGGTTCCTAAACTCTTATTTCTGACTTCAATGTCCATGAGAATCTGGGTTGATTATAAAGTCCCTTCATCTCTTATCACTGACCTCACTGACACTTTTCAAAAGGTTCGTTTTTCTACTTTATTCATTAACGATGCACCCACCTCCTACCATTAATTATTCAGCTCCTTGTGAGCAAAGAATCACTGTTTTCCCCACTGATTTTTCCATATGTTCATTCTTTCTTCTTATTTGTCTCCTTATTAACTGGGAACGTTAGCATTCCCACACCCTAGAGTTGTATGGATGGTTGATTTTTCTGGCACTATACTTCTGCTTTATAGGTACTATCCCTTTAGGATCTTTCCCATCCCCACCTCTTGGCCCTCAAGGTCACTGTGAGCTTATCTAGTGCATGAACTCTCTTGGGCTTTCTATTTGATGCAATTTCAAGCAGAATCTAACCCCTGCTTTCCCTCTCCCCTGCTATTCAATGTGACCATCCCATGTATTGTCTGCCTTTGGGGATTATTAAATAGGATCAACTAATTCTTCATCAATAATTTTATAGCTGCTTACTACCATAACACAAGTTAACAAAGATGAGAGTTGTGTCATGCCTTCAGAATCAGCGAGGGATAGAAGAATGTGAAAAGGCTGGGATACCATAAACCATCATGCAGGGTACCAACCTAGATATATGAAGGAAGGGAACAAACCATTTTCCATCTGGTACCCAAAAGGTGGTAGTGACTTTATTCCATATTTGAGACAGAATTCATACGCTTAAGGTTCAGTCTGGTAAAAAGACTCATTTGTAGGAAATTTGAGGCATATTTCAACAAAGTCAAAATGCATTTGCTCTTGGATACATTTCACATGAAAAAATCTACCAGAAAAAGAGTATTTACTAAGATGAGGTGTTTGAAGGACAGTAAGAACAGAAGCATGAAAAAAAACACAATGTATAAAAATTCCAGACAAATTGCTGAGGTTACAGCCCAGGGGCCCTGGAGACTGAATAGCCAAACCACAGTGTAGTCATTGGGAAGAAACAAACACAGCAGGGTCTTATAGGGGAGCATGTAAGGGATACATGGGTGCTTAGGGAGCAATAATTGGTAGCACAACCAAATCTAGAGCCACTGGTGGATGTGAACCCACACATATGATGCTAGTCTTGTCTAGTTCTCAATGAAACAACTCCATCTTTACCTCAGAGAGTCTGGATTTGTCAAGGCTGACATGTCATGCTACTGTCTATCAAAGGATGGATCCAGCAAACAACAAAGGCTTAAGTTATGCTTCACAAAATGAGAAGTCAAAAGGACAAACGAATTTCAACATACACTGAAGGCTAAGCACTATATTAATTGTAATTTTCCATTGTGCATTTGTGTGTGTGTTTGTGTGTGTGTGTGTGTGTGTGTGTGTGTGTGTGTGTTTTCTTGGTAAAGAAATACTTTATGACCTTTTTGAAGGCAATTGCAACAAAAGTGGTGAAGTTAGAGACCAGATTGTAAAGAGTCAAGGAGTGGTGTAGCAGAGACAACAGCTGCAAACTATTCTTTTAAAGAATTGGGTAAAGGAGAATGATGGGGAGTTCAATGGAGGAGCGAGAGGAGATAAACAAGACTTTAGCATAGAGAAGACAAGATCATGTTTACAATCTTAAAGTAGTATACTGATGGAGAGGGGTCTTGGCAAAAGAAGAGGAAATAGGATGGTGGGAGCATGTACTACTAAAACAAAGGTAGATACCCATAAGAGCTTCAAATCAATACACCATAAAATGTGGTTTGTGTGTGAGAGGTATCCATAGTACTTCCAGTGTCACAAGAAATAACAGTGGGCTGAGCTAGTCAGTCATGGAGAAGAACCTCTTCAGGTCAACATCATTCTTTACTCTGTACTCTCAGGGTCTTGTACCTAATAGACATATAATCCAACCTTTACAAACAGAGGGAAGGTAAGCAGAGCAGCACCTTGATATCATGGTGTTGGGTGTTCCTGCTAAAGGAGAAATTTTATGAAGAGAAGAAATAATTGAATACAGACCTTGTGGGTTGCCCTCAGTGGAGATTATGGAATGAAGAAAAGAGCATCAATTAGTGGGATTCATAATGATGGTGATGATGATGATAATTTATTGGGCACTTTCTATAAAATCATAACTGACACAATTGAGCACTTAGCATAAGACACTATGTAACAAACTGTACATACTAATGAGGTTAACCATCTTTTTATGTGATTCACCATTTTACATTTCAACTCATAACAACAGCGTAAGTAAAAATATTATTGTTTCTTTTATTTACATAAGGTAATTGGAGCTTAGAGAGGGTAAATAATTTGCCCAGGAGCACAAAGATAATAAGTGGCTGAGCTAGATTGAACATCATGTTTGTCTGATATGAGCTACTGACACTTAACCTGTACCAGAAGTCCTCTTATGGGGTATGGTAGGAACTGGTCATTGTAGACTAATTAAAATACGCATATGCCTTTTCCAGAAATAAAGAGTCTTTGTTGGGTTTTAGTATCTTCCAATTTCCCTCTTTGCCAGCATTTTACTTTTAGCCAAGAAGCATGCTACTCTTCCAGTCTGCATAAACCATAGCCATACTGCCTTATCTTGGATTTTTCATTTTGGTTTCTTTAAAGTGATGGTAAATGTTATGAAGGATGACACTTAGGAGTTTCATGACTTTTCTTCCCCCTATAACTAACATCTCACTCTAATTTAACAGGGTTTGTTGTGTTTTGCTCTTTTCAAATTGCCTTCATCAAATTTTTTCAATTTAGATTTTATGAAAGAAATGATTATATTTCTTTGCATTCATATTTTATTGGTTGATGTATTATCTAATTAAAATGTGTCATTATATGATAAGTCCAAATGACAAAAATATGTTTGTTCATCATAATCATGACTGACTCAGTGAGTATGGAACTTGTGAGTGGAAGCAGACGTATGCAGAAAAACCTGTGAATTCATTTGGAGTCAAAAGCATCCAGTATGACCTGAGCATAAGAGAACACCAATTAATTCCAAGTGTGATCACTATCCCTTAATGTACTGCCTTTTACCCAGAATAAAAGAGTACAAGGTCATGAAGGATGAGATCTCCAAGATTCAGGAAGGAAATATTGCTGTGAGATCAAGGATAATTAAGAGTTATCTAAAATTTTATATTTATATATACCTATGTATGTGCATGGATATGTATATTTTGGAGGGGGTTACTAGGGATTTAATCAAGGGGCGTTTTACCTCAGAGCAACTCCCCTAGCCGTATTTATTTATTTTTTATTTTGAAACAAGGTCTTGCTAAGTTGCAGAGTCATGCTAAGTCGCTAAGACTGTCCTTCAACCTGCAATCCTTCTGTCTCAGCCACCTAAGTATTGGGATTTCAGGTGTGTACCACTACACCTGGCAATATGTGTATTTTTGCAAATAAATAATTTGTGACCTTTTTGGAGGTAATTGAAACCAAAATGGTGAAGCTGGAGACTAGAATGTAAAGAATGAAGGAGTATCTAAATGGTTTACTAGAGAAAGCAGGTATAAATTATTCTTTTAAGGAATTAGGTGCCCAGATAAAAGAGAATGTTGGGGAGTTGGGAATAAGAAGAGACAAGCAGGATTTTAGCACAGAAAAGATGAGATTATGTTTATAGTCTGAAATTAGCATTCTGGTGGAGAGGGATATTGAGAGATGAAGAGGAAAAAGGATGCAGTGAGGTGGTTGAGAGCATGTGCTACTGAAGCAAAGGTAGACTGTACAAATACCAGCCTCCTAGAAGAACAGAAGTTCTTTTGAGACAAAGGCATTGCCATTGTGTGTTAGTTAGCTTTCTGTCACTGTGAAAAAATACCCGAGTTAAATAACTTAAAGGAGAAAATATTTTGGCTCCTAGTTTCAGAGGTTTCATCCATGTTCACATAGTTCTGTTGCTTTTGGGTCTGTGGTGAGACAGAATGTCATGGCAGGAAGCATGTGGTGGAGACAAGTTGCTCACCTCATTGTGGCTGGGAAGCAAAACAAAGAGAAAGGGAGGGGCCAGTGTTCCAAGCTCCACTTCAAGGGCACAACCTCAAGGACCCAACTTCCTTCCACTATGCCTTACCTTCCAAAGCTCCCACCACCTTCCAATAGGGCCACAGGCTGGCAACTAAGCCTTCAACACATGGCCTTTGGGCGACATTTAAGATCCAAACCAAAACCCTAGTACAAGGGTATGTACAAAACACTATTCACAGGTTTCTGAAACTCCTCCAAAGAGAAAGTCTACTTTATAGATCTATATAGATAAGCCCAGCATTTTTCATGAAACAAGGTTAATGCAGGTAAACTACAATAGTGATGACATCAATGTGGAAATATACAACTATTAGGTAGATCAAGAAAAACTTATCTGACAAGGTAACCTTAAGTCCAGATAAGGTTGAAATGTGGAATAAAATGTGAAAGGAAAGTTTCCAGGCAAACCGATAGTGAGGACATTCTAGGCAGAGCAATAGTGATACAGTCTCATGGAAGTAGATAATGGAGAGTTCAGACTTGTGGTTTGGTATGGCTTCTGACTGGAGCAGATGGGGTGGGGAGTGGCCAAGGCTTAAGCTGGATAAGTTAACAGGGACAAGATGTTATGCTACTTTTAATTTTTAGTTTGATGGTGAGGTGATTGGATTTTACCCTATAGCTTAAGAGCCTCTTTCTAGCCTTGGTTTTTGAAAATGTTTTAATACATGTCTGTCATACAATTACAGACAGGATGTCATTAGAGATGCTTTATAACTGTAACTTCTTTCCAGGTATGTTCGTTTCAGTCCCATTTTGAGTAGCTCCTTCTATAGCATCTTAAAGAGACCTGTAGAATTCAAAGCATAAAACAGAAAGTCCGTGTTTCATAATTTAGACCCAATGAGAATTCTCAAAAGGTATTTTTTTCTGATGTAGAAAATAAGGTGAAAAACATGTATGGGGTTAAAATGTACAGGTTATCTTTATATTCAATAAAGCATTAGTTTTCAGAAAGAAGCAAGAAAGGGAAAAATAACAAGGAGGCTTCTGTATGACACCCCAAGGCAGAGGTAAAAGGCTAGAGGGGAAGATAAATATGAACTATCATCAGAGAAAGAGAATCGCTCTCCTTAAGCCAGGCAGGGGAGAATTAGTGCCAAGGAAGACTTTCTAAGTCTTCTACAAGTTTTCTTTCCTTTTTTTTTCTTTTTCTTTTAAACATCGACCAGAAAGCTTTGTTGTCTAGGAAAGGGTAAAAGGATGTCTGGCTGAATTGGAATTGACAAAACTAGGCAACTCAGACAGGGCAGTCTTGGGAGCAGCCTTTAACCACAAAAGAGATATTGAAGGTGATGCAATCGATAGAGCTGGAGCGGACACAGGAGGAAGATGATGAAACCCATCAAATTCGATCACTGGGCAGGAGTGGTCAGTGTCAGCTTCCTAAGGAAGGGTCACTGGATGTCAGTCTCCATTCAGGGCTCTCACCTCCCCTGCTGATTACGTTCTTAGGATCATAAAGTTTTAGTGTCGAGAGGAATAATGCATCATACCTGGTCTGAACTTCTTTTGGGGACTGAAATCCCTTTCCCTGTGGCCTGGATGAGTAGTTTCCTGGACTCATTGGTTTCAGAGCTGCCAACTCAACTGCCTAGAGTACTCGGAGGGTGTTACCTCTCTCCCCAAAGACAGATTCATTTATTTATTAATTTGTTCAGTTGTAATAGATTCCCATCCATAAAAGGTTTTAGGCAAACTGATTAAAAATTCTTTGCCTCATCTTCCATCAAGAGGTAAAATCTATTTTCCCCTAACTTAGCCTATGATTTGTTGTAACAGAACAAGGAGGGTGAGAGACCCGTGGAGAAAGTCCCAGTTGTCTGTGACCACGCCCGAGCCCAAATGTTTGCAAGAACAGCTGACATGGTGTGGAGAGAAAGATGAGCTCATCTGAAGTCAGCCTCAGAGGCTGACCCACAGAATCTTTAGCAAACAAAGGGGCTTAAAGTAAACGTTTTAAGCCAATACATTTTCAGGTCATTTAGAACTAACTGATATGTTATTTAAGGTAGATGTGGGAAGACTTAAAGTGGAAGGGATTAGAAATCTTTTTTTATGAGTCTCTCATGGCTGCCAGAGGCCCACCAAAGGAGTTGAAGAGAGAAGATTAACTATCTTAAAACTGTCTTAATAGGCCACGCATTGTGGTGCACGTCTATAATCCCTGTACTTGGCTGAGACAAGAGGATCACAGGTTTGAGGCCAGCATGTAGTAACTTAGCGAGACCCTATTTCAAAATAAAAAGTGAAGAGGGCTGGGAGTGTAGCTCAGTGGTAGCCCCCCCAGTTTCAATTCCCAGTACCACACACACACACACACACACAACAAAACAAACAAAAATTCTGTACCAATAAATGATATATGAACATCAAGAATTCAATTGCAGCATTTAGGCAAAATTCTGGCTAAATTTTTGATTATACTTAGAAAACATCCAAATGAATGACTGCATTCCAACTGGCCAACTTATAGAGGGGACTCTCAGAAACAAAGGAAAGAGAGTTTTCTGTCACTGGACCAGCAAGGCTTAGAGGGTATTGTAACATCCCGTAAGCAGTGGGCATGTGCCCACAGCAGTGGATGCATCTGCCTATGAGCTTGGTCATGTGACTGAGGTCACTCATTTTCTCTCCTTGCTGTTTCCCTCTCTTTGAACAATCCTTGGATTATAATTTGGCTTCCTGGATATACTTATCCACAAGATGAGCATGTGCTTATCCATAAACACTGACATCTCATCTACTTAATAGCTGTATTTCTCATTGTAAATTAAGTCATTGAGCTTCTGTGTTTTACAGATTGTCTCAGTAAGCCTGATTAATGCATTTGCCATGCTGCAAGCCTGGGGTATAGAGAATGGTGAATTTACCAAATACATGCTCCCTTTTCTTGAGTGCCAGCCAGGCTCTTCAACTGGTTATACTTCACCTCATTTGTACCCTTTCTTCAAACTGCAGAAAAGCCCAGATCAATGCTCTTGTCACTTCTCAGTGTGGTTAATTTTAATACTAGTTAATGTTTCTTGAGGGCTCGTGAGGTACCAGGCATTGCTCTAAGGGCTTTATGTGGATTCCCTCATCCAAACCTCACAATGACCCTAGGACTAAAGCTATTCTAATTTTTAAAATGAGTAAATAGAGAGCCAGAGAGACTTAGTAACTTTACCAGGATCATGTAGGTAGTAAGAACAGACTGGGACTCAGACCAAACAGGTGTGATTCAGAATACTAGCCTACAATTACAAGCTACATTGCTTGTCCAACTAGGCATGGTGCTTTTTGTCTTAAAATATCTTCAAATGTCTATCAGATTAAGTCCAAATTCCTCTATGTGGCTTTCAAAGCCCCTTTTAATATGATTTCAACCATAGATTGACAGTATAGACCTTCAACTCCCAAGTTTCATTTAACAATAAATTACTTGAAGTATTTTATATGCCAGATATCAGGCTCTGTGCTGATAGAGAATCAAATATTTTATAACCTATATAGTAGATGAAACACAAATCTGTGAAATATAACTAACAAAAGTATGTAGAAAGCAAATGATGCTATGAGCATTTCTAGCAGAAGAAAGTCACTTCTGAATTGGGGATGCTGATGACATAGAGAAGAGATAGGATGTAAGGACAATCCTCAATGAGGATTGTACTAGACTGAAAGAAAAGAGAAAACAATTCATTACAGATAAGAAGAATGATATAAGTAAAGACAAGATCTTAAAGGAGCTGTGGTCATTATGGGAATATAAAATGGGCAAGTGTGATAAGAGCAGAGTATGATTGCAACTAATGGGAAAAATAGATTGCAGCTAAGTTGTGGACAGGTTAAGAGGTTTAGACTCGAAGTGATAGATTTAGTCTAAAATAGAAATTATTTACTGTGATTTTAATACATTCAGAATGAACTGATTGTTGAACTGTTGAGAATCAGGGGGATATTCAGTGCATACTAATAAAAGCAAGATTAGAGAGGACTAATCTTTTGACTTTCTCTTCCTGACATCCTGGCAAACATGATGAAGAAAAATGGTATACCACAGACACTAACTTGTGTTTCCTAAGGTGCATTCTGAGTTTTAGTACTTACTTGAAATTCTTAACTGATGGTTTCCAGGGCCATATGTGCTTGTCATAGGCTTAATATATATGCCTTGTAAATGTTCACAAAGCTCAACAAGATATTAAAGATTCTAAAATGTTCTATAGCAAAAAATGTATCTAGTTGTATTTATATTAGGTTTTCAAGCTAATTATTATAGAATTCTCCTTGATTCCTATAACACCTATTATTATCATGTGCATTGGTAGTTCCTTTTGTTGTAGTTTTGGAAATCTTCCATCTAAGTGATTCCCTTTGCTAAATAAGTGCTGTGGTGTGTCTTCTCCTCCCATCTGGGGACAGTAGACAAAGCTCAGAATGATCAGTGGAACAACTGAGCTTTGTCCCTCAAGACTGACAGGATGGACAATGGAGCTGGATCAACATTTTCTTAAGGTTTGAGTGGAGCTGACGACTTCTGATTTCTCTCCTAAGAGAAGCACAGGAATGGATTGAACTAACATATTGATAGTGTTTTGTATACAAGAGGATGGTTAATGGTTTATACAATGAGCTTTTAGTCTAAACACCAAACCAGATTAAGAGTGTGTTAATATTATAACCAGATAATTACTTTTTACCCTTGCCTCTGGATTCACAAAGTCTGAAATAGCATGGCTTCAGTATTGGCCTCTAATCTTGAGGGATCTGATAAAAAATAATGCATTTAAAGAGTATGGATGTATAGTTTGGCCACCAGTTGCCCTAAAAATGATGTGTGTGGGGGGGATCAGGATTTGCCACCCTCAAATCTGCCACTTTTATGTACTGATTTTTATGAGCTGAAGCCATTGAAAAGCAGCAGATGTAATAATAAGAACTCTTTGTCATTTTTCTATCTGCTTAAAAGCAGGGCATAAGTTTCTCCTGGTAAAGAAGCCTCCTTATCCTATACCAGAAGAGGAGTACAATTCTTATCACCAAAGATGACTTGAATCTCCTTAACAAACCATTCTAATCAAGCCTCATCTACCATACACTCCATCTTCCACAATTACTATCTCTAAGAGCCCCCAATTCCCTTTTCCTTTACCTAGTCACTTATCCACAATTTTCCAGCCTTTGTTAAATGGTATATAAGCTCCTGGGATTTCCTCCGTGAGTTTTCATTTCTTTGCTGTGAAGCCCCCTGCATGTAAAAATATTAACATTAATAAATATGGCTTTTCTCCTTATACTCTGTATTTTATCATATAATTTTCTGGCCCCCAGTCACTAAACCTGGGAGGGCAAAGGAAAAGTTTTCTCAGGAACTTTGGAAGCAGGGTTCTAATGAGGATTCAGGCATTAATTCTGTGTTGATTGGGGCAAGTCTCTTCCGTTCTACTTGCTGCTGTCTCATGGTATTGGAAAGAGAATTTTATTTTATTATATTTTTTTTTTTTTTGCGGTACCGGGGATTGAATGCAGGGGCATTCTACCTCTGCGCTATGCCCCTGGCCCTATTTTTTATACTTTATTTTGAAACCGGGTTTCATGAAGTTGCAGAGGGCCTCACTAAGGAGAGAGAGAGAGAGAGAGAGAGAGAGAGAGAGAGAGAGAGAGAGAAAGAGAGACAGGGAGAGAGATAGCGAGAGAGCTGAGGCTGGCCACGAACCCGGATCCTCCGCTCTCCACCTCCCAAAGTACTGGGATTACAAGCATGCACCACCACGCCCGGCTTTGAAAGAGGATTTTAGATTAGACCAGGGTCAGATTCCTCCCTAGATCTAATACTGATTATTCTGTTCATGCACAAAAGTACTGCTCTACACATATGATCACAGAGAAGGGACACAAAGGAGTGATGGAGGGTTTGGAATCCACTTCATTCTTAAAAGATAACCAGTATTTCTTTTCTTGCTTCCTCACAAGCAAAAACTTCCCTTACAACAAGGAGTCCAGATTCAAATCTGAGTGAATGACCAGAAAGTTGAAGTATTTTGTGATTAATTTCCTGGTAAGTCTCCAAAGGCTGTTTCCAGTGATTCAAGTGCCTATTTGACTCTTGGGGGTCATTTGTCCATTCTGCTTTTAGCATCTCTCTAACACCTGCTTCAGCTTAGAATTTACCTCCTGCCACATTGATTCCAAAGCTCTGACAATCAGGAATCATCATGGCTTGGCTGAACTAAATCCCTAAGGAGGCAAGACCCTTTTCCAAAACCTAAAGAAAAATAAAAGAGCTGGTTTGGGCAGCTCAAATGCAGTGACCTCAACTTCTCTTTCAGATGCCCTCTCCCTGGATTAATTACCAATTGGCTAGTGGTTGGAGCAGTTAGAAGGAAAATAGAAAGGTGGCATTTTAAAAGCAAAGAGAGCAGATCCATGAATGAAAGTACCGAGGGGAGAATCTGGACAGAAAAAAAATGTGTCCAGCTTTGTATGTATAGTAAATATCATATTCTTTGTTACTGCTTTACTTGGATTGAGTTCGCAGTGAGATAGTCAAGCAACCCCAGGAATGCCAATGTGTCAAAAGGAAACCTTTTCCCTTCAGCAAATAAAATATTAAGAGGGCTCAACGAAAGCCAGTGGGAAGTGGCCTGGAGAAGGAGATGAAAAATTAATTTTAATGCATGGGAGACTAAGTAATTCAGTTATTTCACAACCTCAATCAATTTTAATATTTTAGTATTTAATGTGAATGCAGTGCCTCTATAATAATATTTTAAAAGTTGTTTCTCCATTTTTGGCTTTTGTTCTCTCAGTCCTTTCTATTTTCCTAGACATTTTTCTTTGTACCTTCCTAGGAAAATTTCCCTGGATCTCACATTACTCAAAGCATGGATTTATTTTATTTTACCATCACCAGCTTTAAAAGTTATAAGAATATTAAACAGGGAGCAAAGGCAGTGGAGAGGGCCCTAAGCTAGCTTCCAGGATGGTTTTTGGAGAGGCCCCTACACCTGAGAGCCTCTCTAGTCTTGGGCAGGCCATTGTGTGGAGAGCAAAGTGGAGCCATTTAGTCATTAGTTCTTCAGATATCAGCCCAAGAGGGGAAGCTGCCTGCCTGCCTCCACAATTTAGACACTTATCTTACAAATTCACCAAGCTCCGTGATTTCTGAACAATGCCAGCTGTTAGGGAGTCATTTCCCTGGCATTTTCCCCATAATTTGATTTGAAAGGAAAAGATTAAACTCAGTCCGACCCAGAACTGTCAGCCCAATGGCCTCGAAGAGTTTGACAGGAAAAAAAAAAACTCGCAGACTCTTTCAGATGAAGAAATCACCCTCACCTATGCATTAAGGAGAGACAATAAGGCACATGCTATATTATAGAGGATGGAGGGATAGGGCCACCCATGGGGACTTCTCCCAGAAAGATGGATTAAAGTGAAGGCTAAACTCACAGTTCTTCTTAATGTCTAACTTTTAGGTAATACTAATTTTAGGAATACAGGTTCCATTATATTTAAGGGGTGATCTGCTGGCATGACTATGTTAGTATTTTAAAGATAGTTATTGCAACTCAGCTTTCCAGGGTGTGGTGCATTATTCTAATTTAATAATAAAATTGTATTTTTTCCAGATTTTGGTAAATATGAACATCAGAATGTTTGCATTTTAGTAAATACTTATTTTACTTGATCCTTCTCACACAAGACTGATTTAGATGATAATTTTACCTTTGTCACTTTGTTCCAGTCATTGATTCCTAGAAATGTTAACTTTCTGAAAGGGAAATGGTCCAGGGTCTTTCCTCATCTTTAAATCCTGGAGCCCTGCTCACTGTTCTAAGCACCCTTTCTGCAAAAGGCAATGGAGAAATGTGTTACAAAATTCTAATCCAGTATTATGTTTATTATTTCTTTTACTCTCATTCACATTTTCCAGAATATAAGTACTTTAAGATACTCTGCTTGAGCTTAACTTCATTGCACTCTGTCTTGGGCTGTATCTTAGTTTATCAAGACCACTTTGGAGAGACCAGTTTGCCTCTGTCATAAACACCTTCTTAATGTAGGAGCAAATTGCAAATATTTCTAATTTCTTGTTAAATAAGTCAGTGTTCAATATCAAGACATATATTACATAGTCCTAACATAATATATTCTTTCTGCTTAGAAATTATCCAACCTCCATCTATTCACAGATGAAGAAAGAGCCAAACATGAAAACTAATTTTCCTAGGATAACAAAACTTATTAGTTGCCAAGCTAGAGCTGAATTCTGGGTTCCTGTTCCCTAACCTAGCACTTGTTCTATTTTGAAGCATGAATACTTTAATTTTACTCCACTTCTTAGAGTAATAAGACCAGTATTATTCATATATATATATACATGTATATACATATACAAAGTTTACTGTGTATATTTACACTTTTATTCTCCCTTCAACTTCACCCTTTCTGTACAACATTTTATGTCTTCCATGTTTTAAAAAATTACATGTTAAAACTTCCCTGTTTCTTCACTCACAACTGTGACTAGGACAGTACTGACAAAACATTAAGACCTCAGCAATTATTTAATGCTTTATTAATCATCTATGAGATGAATTTGCATGCACTTATGATTTCAAATTCTTCAGGATGTCATTTTTATTGTTTTTGGTTTATTTTTTATTGGTAGATTTCTTTTATTGGCAGAGGTCATCTTGTGGTAAGGAGATATTGAAACCCATATTCCAAGAGTAACTAGGACTTCATGGAATTTGGTTGTGTTAATAGCTCACTTGACATTGCTGAAAGTAACTCAATCTAAATTTCCCTTTCCATATGCCAAGATACTTCCCAATGAAAAGTAATGAAACAGCTGTAAGAAATGCTTGACTTAAGACCCTAGGTGGTCCTTTTGTTTTCATTGTGAGTTCTTTGAACTCGTTGATGGAGTGAAGAGAGTGGGAAAGGAAAAATCCAGAGGTGTGGATATCCAAGGAAGTATTAGATAGAAATGCTTTGAAAGAGAAGGATATTAGAGAGAGACCCCGGTTTTAAATGGTGGTTACATTTATTTTGGTTGCTAAATAATTTTTTATTAAGAAATGTATAAAAGTAGAATTGTGCTTTCAGAATTCCCAGAGATTGAAGGGCTTATAAAATCTCTTCACTTAAGGGGAAACACTTATATTCTCTCTCTCTCTCTCTCTCTCTCTCTCTCTCTCTCTTTCTCTCTCTCTCTCTCTCACACACACACACACAAATAATAATAATAAATATATGTATTTGTGTGTCACATAAATAATATTCTTTCTTGATTCAGTTAACTGCTTTGTGCTTGAAAGGACATAGATGGCTTATGGAGTTCATAAACTATAACAATGCAAGATATTAAGAGTAGGAAAGAAAGGAGAAAAAGCAACAGAAGATATTTAAAATATAAAGCCAAGAATGAATCACTTATAAAATGCATATCATATAAAATACATTGATTTAGGGAGATCAACAGAAGTCTGTTCTGGAATTTCTAGCCATGTAATTTTGGACAAATCTGTTTATGAAATTTGACAAGATTTTATATGTGCTGTGTTTTCAAATACTTACAAAACATTGTCCCTGCCTTGTAGGAACTGGCAGTCTTAGGGGGATAAGTCTTACCCAATGGGAACAATTAAAATATATTCTCATAAATATATACTTACCCATGCTCCCTCTCCCTCACACCTCTGTCGTTTCCTCTTTGCTTTGGTTCAGCCACCCTGCTGCACCTGTGTCCTTCCCACCTGTCTTGTGGAAGGTCACCAACAGTATCCAGCGTGTTCTGCCTTGTCATTTCTCACATAGGCATTCCTTCAGATGAACAGAAGACTGGGGTATCTCCTTCATCTTCCCTGATTTGAGAGTGACTTCTCCACTCTTTCTTGGCAGTAACCATCTTTTTTGGTAGTATTTCTTCTGTTGTTATTTTTCTTTTAACCAAAGTCCTATCCTGTCCATGTTCTTTCCCCCTCTAGAATCCTGCACACGTCCCCATCCTCCAGGACCCTCAACAGCTTGCCCTTATATGACAGCCTTTGTCATTTCCATCACTCTCAATTTCTGTGTTTGCTCTTACCCCCTGGGGTTTACTCTAATTTAACTTTGACACATGTCTTCATTATCTCCTGGAGAGGAACTCCAGGGGCCTAGAGAGAACTGCTGGAAGTGGCTCATGGTTTCCCAGAGGCAGTAACAATTGGGCGATGCAAATTCTACAGGGGAGAGAGTTGTTATATCTTGAATGAGCGCATCTGTGAGACACTCTTGATACTCATCAATGAGAAGAAAGCCAGAGTTGGCCTAGAGCATGCCCCAAAGAGTAAGTTAATCCCAGGGCATTGTGTAGGGACAGCCTAATTTTCCAAGGACCCATGCTCAAAGGTGGGTAATAATTCTACTTGATGCAAACTGGAGTTCAAATCCAAGGTCACATTACCCAAGAGAACACAGCTATGGGAATTTTCTGGAAGAGGCTGAGTTCCAGGTGTCACACACTGGTGATGCTGTGCAGAATGTGACAGATCAGGTTTTAGGGAACTCTTGGAGGCTCATGAGCAGTCTCTATCTAAACAGATGTCTACAGGAAGCCTGATTTTGTTTGCCTTCTGGATATGAGTCAACATAGCGGAGCAGTGTTCTATTGCAATGGACGTTCCTGTCTTAATAATTACATAAGTTTGTAAAATTTATTCTGACTGTTTTAGCTTTTTAAAGAGAAGTTAGTGAGCATAATTAAAAAATTTATCCAATTTTTCAAGATCATTATAACAAATGACATTATTTTATATTTTTAATTTTGTGATTTTTGGGGTAGTTTTTAAGTAGGGCTTTTTGTATATACTAAACATGATTTCAAATTATAGTGATTCTTGTCTTCTGATAACAAAATTCTGTCATTTTTTTGGAATCTATCTATCTATTATCTTACAATAATACTATATATATGTTTATGTGTACATAGGAGTACATATAATGTATAGTGAGATATACACATTTTACTTCCTCTTTCAGTTGATTAAAATAGGTGTGTCCCCAGTTACTAGAGTCTTTAAATCTTCAAAGGTCTATGCTTTTTAGGTTGATATTATAATTTTCAGTAAGTTATGACTTTTGGTTAAAATAAATTTTGGGATAGTTTAATGACCAAGAGAGGTCAGACCATTCAATTTCATGGAGGCTGATGGGGGTGTCCAAAGAGAAGCTGTTATGAGCACTTTCCCCCATCACCTGGTAAACATGAGTGTAGATTCTGTTCCCAGTCTTTAGAAAAATAGACAAAACTGGGAAAATTTTATTTTTTTTAATCTGAAAATGATTCTGCTGATAATTTTAACCAGGTTAATCCAGCACACCCATGCTGTTATCCCATGCCAGGACTTGGTGACTGAGCTTTCCCTGGGCCATGGAATTATGTGCTCTTGGACCATTCCATGTAACAACTCCTTGAGCAGAGATTAACCTTGAGATACAGGGTGAAAAACCAATTGTTTGGGTGTCTCAATTTCATGTTTGTATTGGCATCAAGCATCAAGAATTGGAGACCTCCTGAGAGATAAATCACTTAACCGAGGAGAACGTTTGTTGTTGTTGTTTTGCTTGTACTCAAACTGAGATGGGAATTGGATGTCTGGAGTCTGCAGTGGAGCAAGAACAGATAAACAGACACAATATGAGTGGCAAGAGTAGAACTGGAGAGTGATGCCAAGAATAAATACTGGCTGCCTAAAAAGAGGGTGTCAAGAGCCAAGTGGAAAAGTACCAAAATCTGTATCAGGAAATATGAGGATAAATCCGGAAGCTGGAGGAAACATGAGACCCAAAAAGTTAAGCAGAAGCTATCCTGTGGGATTTCCTCTGAGCCTGAGTATCGGGCCACAGTCTCTAACTGCGTCTCTTCCCCACTTGTGCCACAGCCCCCCCACCCCCCGGAGCCTGACACATACCAAGTTCAACGTGTAATTTCTCAAACTACAGCATACAGAAGACTTTTGTGGAAGCCTTGTTAAAAACATAAATGCCTATGTCCAAACCTGACATGCTGGTTTAGAGCAAGAATTGGTGAACATTTTGTGTTAAGGGCCAATAGTAAATATATTTGGCGTTGTGGGCCATATGGTCTCTGTCACAGCTTCTTGCCTCTGCTCTTTTAGCAAAAAAGCAGCTATAGCCAATATGTAAATAAGTGAATGTGGCTGTGTACCAATAACAAGCCTTGATAAAACAGGTGGTACACCAGATTTGGCACAAGGGCTACGGTTTGCTGACCCCTGGTTTAGAGCCACGTTATTCCTTTCCCCTGCAAAGTGACTGAATCCATCTTAGAGAGAAATTAGGAAAACACAACCCTTCAAAATAGAAGCTAGACATGTCTTTTAATTGCCTAGAGTTTTGCAGATAATGTTATGATAGGTGTTCAATATCTACTCGTTCAAAGTTTGAGAGATGGGTGTGCAGAACTCTGGTGGCAAACACAGATTTGGAAGCTGTTGGAAAAGGACCTTGTTCCCCAAGGGGCTTTCTTATTGCCTGCTCTCATGTTAGAAATTTCACTGTAAGCAGGGCAATTCATTTCATAGCAAATATATGTTTCCTGGTACTGTATTAAAATTGAAGAAGAGAATAGCTGTTTCTATCTTCATAGAGTAAGAAGATCAAATTTCCTTTTGACGATTTAAATACTCCAGAGAAGATAAGCAGTGCTGAAGAGGACAAATGGATTGAAGACAGAACTATGCAGATTATTCTCAGTATCGAGAAATAACAGCTAAGTGTAATTGTTTAAAAAACCCTTTACCAGAAGGCCAGGGTTTGTTTAATTGTGGGAAAAGGGGAAGAAGAATGTAGGAATACATAGATTGGACAGACTTTCTGTGTGTGTGTGTGTGTGTGTGTGTGTGTATGTGTGTGTGTGTGAAGACAATGGCAAAATACATAAAAGAAACATTGAAATGAGATGCTTCCAGAAATATTATAGTCAAACCCAATTCCTCCATTCGGGAATCAGCTCATCTCTCACCTCTCAGTGAGGTGTAATTGGTTTCCTGGTTAGCATTTGCTGTCATAAGGTTTCTGAGTTGCTTCTGCATGACTTTCAAGCAGTCTCTATGTGCTCAGGAAGAACTGGGTCCCTATGGCTGCTGCCAGGTTCTGTGGGACCTGGATTCCTGTGAGCATGCCACAGTCCAACACAGAAGAGTCACGAAGCTGATGTGCTTTGGGGGGACTCTTAAGTAGTTTTGTGTCCTCCCTTCCAGGCCCCTCTTTAATTTCTCATATTTTGCCTTCTCAGTGCACTGGCCTAAGTCTGTTCAGATCTCCAGCCCTTTCTCCAGTCATTCTTTCTTTTTTTTTCTTTTTCAACAAAAAACTTGAACCCAATTTATGTTCCCTAGGAAGATACTGTGCCTTAGATGAGATGACTTCTGGGAACAACTAATTCAATAAACCAATTGAAGATAATACCTTTTCGAGTTATTTGCATTTTAAAAGTTAAGATATTTGCTTTTTATTGAGGATTTTATACCCTTTCCTCACAAGGATTTACTAATTGGAAATTTCATTAAGAGATAGTCTTAACCACCTCCGGAAGCTGTCACATTTAGAAAGGTTTTGGATCAGAATGCTATAGCTAATTGAATGCCAGGAGACCTGGGGTTTTTGCCCTGTCTTCACATTACTAAGTTAGCTACCAAACTATGTTCCCATTATGGATCTCAGTTTTCTCATTCTATAAAATTATAGTTTGGAATTACATGATCACCGCTTCAAACTCCAAGATAAGCTAATTTACACTCAAGTATTAATGACTGGCAGTGGCTTAATTTGTTAGTTATTCAAGTACAATGGAATTTTGAAAGCCCTCAGACCCCCAAATGTTCCAGTGTCCACAGTGTCCGTATTGTTCCACAATGAAGAAGGCTTCGCAGTTTCCTTTGAAGCATATAATGGAAAAACAAAACAAAATAAACAAATAATATAAACAACAACAAAAAGCCTATCATGGAAGTTGCAGTTGCAACTGGAATAGACACAACTGTATCCAGAAAGTCGTTTTTATTAAGGATAGGCTTTAATTTCATTGAGGATTTGGAGTGAAGTGGAACCTCCATCCAAGAAGGGTAACCAGATGGGCTTCATGTGCTGAGATTTGGAAGAGGGGGTGTGCTGAAAGGTTTCAAGGCAGAGAAACTTGTATCTATTTGGTTTTGGCAGTAAGCATTGCCACTTTGAATATATAATCTGAACATTATGATACATTCCCCCTGTCCTGATCTATAATCCCGAAGACCTGGATCTCACTGTTTTTTTTTTTGTTGTTGTTGTTGTTTTGTACTGAGAATTGAACTCAGGGGCACTCAACCTCTGAGCTACACCTCCACCCCTATTTTATTTATATATTTATTTATTTATTTACTTACTTGTTTTTGTTTTCTGGTGGCACTGGGGCTTGAACCCAGAGGCATTCTACCTCTGAGCTGTATCCCCAGCCCTTTTTTAAAAAAATTGTTTTTGAAACAGGGCCTCACGAGGTTGCTGAGAATCTTGCTAAGCTGTTGAGGCTGATACTGAACCTGGGATTCCCCTGTTTCAGCCTCCCAAGTACTGGGATTACAGGCATGTGCCACCACACCCAGTTTATTTTTAATTTTGAAATGGGGTCTCGCTAAGTCGCTGAGGGTCTTGCTAAGTTGCTGAGGCTGGCCTCGAACCTGTGATCCACCTCTCTTAGCCTCCCAAGGGATTACAGGTGTGTGCCACCACACCTGGCTTGAAAAGCCTGTTACTTACATAAACAATCACACTTAGCTATAATGCCTGATGTGAGCTGAGAAGGGTCTGCGCAGTTCCATCCTCAGTTCATTTCTCCTCTCTTTATATATTGCTTACCCTTAGGTGGCAAAATGATTTTTCTCTTCTTTCATTTTTCATACCATATCAGATTGTAAATCTTTCATATATGATAAGACTCTGCTCCAATGTCTGTTTATTTCTCTTGGATGAAAGGTATATTTCTTAATGTGTTATTCAGACCATTAAATTCATGCTTTCATTCAACAGATAGTGACAGCCACACGGTCACAGGCGCTCTGCGGATGTCAGGCTGCTGCACACAGGAAAGATGCTATCCTCAAGGAGTCTGCATTACAGGAGCGACAGGCAGACAATTAGTAAGAAAATACAAGTGGGAGGTCAGGAAAGTGTGCCCCAGGTGGAATAAAGCAGGGGAAAGGCTTGAGAACAAAGGGCCAGAGGTGGGTGATTTTGTCGATGGGGAAGGCAGAGAAGGCCACTCTAAATAAGGGGAGTGTGATCAGATCTGAAGGAAGTGAGCAGAAGCATCACGTGGGAATTGGCCCAAGAGGGTTCCTGGCAGACACATTTCCATACCTTCCCATACGCTGTTCCTGACCATTAATCATCTTCATCCCTGTGCTGATGTGGGCTTTCCTGCCTCTCCTCTCTCCTTTCACCACTCATTTTGAGTGTCTGTTGTCCCCAAGCCCTCCCTGGTATTTACAGGTAAATTTCATTATTTGTAGATTCCACTCTTGCACATTTACCAAATGACTAAAGTTATGTGTAATTGCCAAATCAATACTCATGGTATTTTTTTTTTGTGGTCATTTACTGACAGGTGTATCTATAGAGCAGAGAAAATTTTGAGTCAATGTATGGGTACATTCCCAGTTCATGATGAACAAGGCAACACTCTGCCTTCTTATTTCAGCTCCCACACTATAAACAAGGGTCCTTTTCATTATCTGTGTAGTATGACATTTATTACATTTTTTGTGTGCTTTTTGTTGGTGAGTTAGCTGTTTAAGACGACTTCCAAACATAGTGGTGAATTGCTGGCTAGTGTTCCTCAGCAAGACAAGCAAGAATGCTATGATGTGCTCGAAAGAGAAAATAACTGTATTAGGTAAGCGTCTTTCAGCACAAATTATAGTGCTATCGACTATGATTTCAAAGTTAATGAATCAACATATATGTTAAATAAGGTGTCTTTAAATGAAAACAGGCATCAAACAAGTTGTTGTACTGATTAGTTGATGAAAATGATGTGACCAGAGGCTCACAGGAACCTAATCTTTTCACCCTAGGAACAATAGTTCTGTATTTTATGCTAATTAAGTGGTAATTCAGTGTTCCTGGTGACTTTATAGAACTTTACACAACTGCACATAATGAGTGAGAATCAACTGTATTTTTCAGGTCTTGTCCTTTATTTTGAAATACCACATGCTTTAGCGTCAATTGTATTCTAATTAATACTGTACTAGATTTGCTTTTGAACTCTTCTTTAATGGTATTATGCACGTCTTTGATCTATCATTCTGGCTGGCTCCTGATCATTGAGTATTTACTAGGCTCCCCAAAATGGGTTTAGGAGTTTCATTGCAATGCCCCTGAAAAGTGAGCCTTGGTGACTTATTCTGAAAATTTGAACCCTGAGGCCCAGAGAGGGTAGGCGATTTGCCCAAGGTCACAGTGCACATAAAGCTGAGGAGCCTGCATTTGCTCGCACGTCTGTCTGGCTCTGAGGCTTTTGTGTCTAGCACAGTTCTAGTGCCTGATAGAAACTCACTGAGCTAAACTGAGCGTTACACAAAGAAGATGAAGGAGGGAGGGGAAGTCAAGGACAATTCATGCTTTGTGTTGGTTGGTAGCAAAGCTATTTTTCTCTCTGGAAGAAAGAGATGAAAGTTCTGATATTCAAATGCTCACCCACCAGGCACCCTTCAGAATTCCCATCCATCAGCTGGCAAATGGACACATTTTAACGAGCACAATCGCAACCAAGCAAGTTCTGGCAACAAAATATGCCTCCACTAATGATATTCAATTGTTCTAAGAAGACAAAATGGTCTGAAGTGTAATGAGATGCCAAACACACAAGCGCACAAAACAGGCTGCTCATATTTAAGTCCTTATGTTTCTTGAAGTGAAAACTCATTTTAAGAAGATTATGGTGCATATATTATAAAATGGGATGATATTCCACATTCATGCCCCACTGGGGCCTTGACTGTATTAAAAAAATGAAAACAAAACCAACAACAACATTTTGTTCCCACACAAGTACTTTGCTAATAGGACATGTGACGGGGTAGTCGTTTGTTTCGGTTATTTTTACTGCAGGCTCTCTGGATGCATTCGTTCTTTTGATCCGCAGTACGTTCAGGGAATTTTTCAGCTGGGCTTTTGCGGGTTAGAATACCCTGGAAACAAGGGGCAGAGGGCCAGAGCCATGGAATAAAATTATAATTAATGAGGTACAGCAAGAAAGAAAAAAGGGAGGAAACGGTTTCAGGTGATATTCTCCCCCGCCTTCTGGTAAGTACAAAGCAACATCTATGGAGGCAGTAGCCAGATTCTTATCCTTGACCAAGTTCTATTCAACTGTTTATCAGTGGCAGAGATACACGCTTTCAAACACTTCATTATAAGCAAAAGCCTTTGTTCTGATGAAATCCTTCTAAGAACTGTAAACAAAACATATGAAACAGAAATAATGCAGTTGAAATGAGCAGAGTATTTTCTAAACAATTCAGATCCCCTCTTTTCTCCTTTTCCTTTTTCTTAGCAGAAGCCCTGCGGGTGCTTCTGGAAACTCTCAAGACCCCAAGAAACTGTTAAAGTCAGGCACTCAGATGAAGGAAGATATCTAAATGACCGAGAAGGATCAACAGAATGGGACAGAGAAGGATATGACAGGCTGGATAGTGAAAACATTTTATTTCAAAGAGACAGTAAATGAGAATGAAAATTAATACATGTAAGAAACAGCCACCATTCCTAGGGCTGGTGGAAGGGAAGGGAGGTGTGTTGTTTTCAGGGCCCAAAAGTCCTGAGCAAAGGCATGTGGCCAGTGCTAGAACCATAAAGAGGACCCTTGTGGTGGAAGCCAGGTGGACGTGCACTTTCTGAGATTCACTGGGACGAGCAAAGAAGGACTGCTTTTTCATACTCTTGTCTCTGCCCCACTGACACCTCTTACTAGTAAACTTAACAGGAAGCTAGGTGTACGGACAGATTCCAGCCATTGCATTACTGAGCAGAGTCGAGAAGGGCAGGGGTGAAAGTAAGAGGCAGAGGTTAGTAACTGACTTGGCCTATTTATTAGGCTACTTAACACCCATCCATCCCTATCTACTCTCACTTATACTTCCTGTACCCCAGCCATGGCAACTTCGTGCCTCCACCTAATAAAATACAATCTTCCTTGGTACATGGAAAATGCTTTACTGTCTTTGGGAAAGATCCTCAAGGGAAGACACCAAGTTCCATAAACTCCTGATTCTGTCCCTCTGTCTCTGAGTGGGATAAGTTTCTTTTCACCTTTTTTTTTTTTTTGGTGCTGGGGATTGAACCTGGGGGCATTCTACCTACGAGTTACACCCCTAGCCCTAACTTTTATTTTTATTTTTGAAACAGAGTCTCCCTTGGTTGATGAGTCTCACTACTTGCTGAGGCTGTCCTTGAACCTGCAATCCTCCTGTCTCAGCCTCCCAAGTACTGGGAATACAGGAGTGCACCACCACCTCTGGCTCTTGTCACCTCATTTATAAGCCGATCTGATATTATATTACTTAGAGACCACATTCAAAGCAAAACTGCCATCCACATTTTATGTAAAATAATAGGAGAAAAAAAGAGGACAAACTTTTGTGTATGTGTATGAGTGTTTTGGGGTGGGGGGTAAATAATAAGAAGGGAAAGAAGAAAATCTATTCCTGCTGTATTTATTATTTCTGTATCTTCTATACTTAGAACTTTTTTCTTCTACTCCCTATTTTAGGTTCCCTTTGCCTTCATCTAGTACCTTAACTAGTTGTAGTACTTTACGAGTGTGCACATGTGGAGGGGGGGTACTGGGAATTGAAACCAGGTGAGTTCTAGTTCCAAGCTATACCCCCCAGCACTATTTTTATTTTTTATTTTGAAACTGAGTCCCACTGAGTTTCTGAGGGCCTTGCTAATTTGTTGAGGCTGGCCTTGAATCTGTGATCCTCCTGTCTTAGCCTCCCAAGTACTGGGATTACAGCTGTGTGCCACCATGCCCTACTAGAATTTTATGTTTTGAGGTGATTCAAATGCTTATTCCTGTAGTGACTTAATCCATAGTGGTCTTACCTATATTGTATTGCTTAGGTATTTTATAAAATTGTTTGCTTGATTTTTAATTTCTTGGAGGTACCCTGGGAATCCCATGGTTTCCAGCCACAATATTCCCTGCCTTCGTCATGTAGCCACCCTCTTTCCCTTTGATGATCATGACTGGCCAGTAAGTAACCCTCTTCTATGCCTCTGTGTTAATGGCATAAGGTACCCAAAATGGCCGGGGTAGCAAGCTCAAACTCCAGTTCAAAGGGACCCTTGTTATGCCGATTACTGGAGGGAACTAAAACCTCTAGAACGGTATAACCCAAAGTTGCTGAAATGGAAGCAAAATGCTGTGAGTAGTTTATTAGATGTAATAATGAGAAGAGCAGTTTTACTTCTACCTCTTCATTTTCAAACTCATACATTATAGCTATGAAAGAAATAATACCACATATTGATCATAAGTTCAGAGCACATATAATATTGTGAAGGCAATTTTTCATTTGGTCATTTCATCATTTTATTTTGGCTAAGTGCACCAAGGAGAAGGAATATATGGATGGCATAAAACAAGTAAGTGTCATAGAATTAGTCCATTGCTATAATTAGTCCAAACATTAAAATCAATTGTTTGGTTGGAACCTCTGTTGTTTGTATACCATGATGGTAAATAAGGCATTTCACTAATCCTTGGGTACTGGTACTTGCAGGAAAATTTTGCAGAAGGAAGGAAGATTATCAGAATATATATGTATTATATTGAAGTTGTATCACTGCTCCCAATAGTGTAGAAAAGGATCCAATATAATCAAACTGCTATCAGGTGGATGGAATGGTCCTCTTGAGAATTGATGACCCATTGGGCCTGTTGGAAGGCTAGGCACACAGCAGTGATAGAAGTAGGTCCTTTTCATGAGCTGAGAAATTATGTTTCACTTGTTTTATAAATTTTCATTCTTGCTTCCATGGAAATTTGAGTGTGAGTCCATTGTATAAGTACCTGAGTGGCAGGGCAAACAGAATGGCTGACATCTGCAGAAAGGGTCAGCTCATCTGCATAATATTTGAGAACTTCCTCTGTTATGAGTGTCTTTTGGTAACAAACAATATAGAACAAATATATTCTCTCATGCTACGCCCATCCTGAGAGGCACATCCCATGATTTCCCCCCTCAACTCCTTACATCTTTTTACTTTCTAAATACCTGACACTTAAACCAGTTATCTACTGCTCATGAATCAGTATAGATTCACACCTCTAGTCATATATCCATCCATGCAAAGCAACCATAACTATAACTACATAAATATATAAAAGTATATATGGATAGATAGATAGATAATAGATGGATCAAAGTTGGGCCCAATAGCCAGGCATCTTGGCACATGCTTGTGATCCCATTACTTGGGAGGCTGAGACAGGAAGATCTCAGGTTCGCGGCCAGCCTCAGCAACTTAGTGAGGCCCTTCACAACTTAGTGAGACCCTATATCAAAATAAAAAATAAAATAGGGCTGGGGTATAGCTCAGAGGTAGAATGACCCTGAGTTCAATCCCCAGTACCACACACACACAAAAAGTTGCGCCCAATAGTAAGATTCCCTTCCTATCTTTCTGGGATGTTCCTGATTGGGGTTGACTGAGGACACTTATGAATGGTGACAGCATGCCAGGTAGAACTATTTGCACAATAGGTCTGACTTCTTTCTACCTTTGTAAACTGAGCATTGGGCTCACTCTATAAGACCATAAGAGTAGGTTAAAGGAGTAGAGATAGTGCACCTATGGAAGTGCCAGGAGATTCCGAGCCTCCTGATCATGCAATTCCCTTGTGCCTTTAGACCCTTATAATATCTTTGCTAATCTATAACACTTCCACTTGATGATAGAGTGCCGCTGCACACCCCTTAATTTATGATTTAGTAGATGAGAAAACGCCCAGCTCATGATGTAATATAGGTTGCTAGTTTTGTCCTGTAATCACATATTAATTCTCTACCAGGACCTGGTATTAAACTAGAACATTTTTTTTTCCTGACTGCAAATAGTATCTTCAGAAGGGTATATTCATTTGCTCCCAAATCCTGAGGAACAACACTATGATTTGTGTACTGGTGAATTCTCAAGACTCCATTCAGCATTTCTATTTGCTGTACTTACTCTGTGTTCCATTGGAGATGCTGAATCCTAAAGCTTACATGGCAGAGCAGTAGCCACTATAACCTGGATCAGCTTCAGAATTCACTTACTGGAGGCCTTTCAACTAGACAGTAGGTGGGTTGAAACAGTACCCTCAAATGTATATGTTGCCTCCAAAATTGAAGGGAAACAAAAGTGTATTCTATACTTATTTCTTAATGCTACCCTGTATAAAGGGAAACTCCACTGTATTCCTAGGGATTGTCACCAAGAGATCCAGGTCCAGATATTTTTATGGTGTTTATCTCCTAACCTTTGGAACACATAAATGTTAGTAAGTCTTCTAAGGTAGTTGCCACTTCCTACACATCAAGACCAATCAGCATGATGTCATCTAGGTCCTGGTAGCCCAACATAATGCTGTGGGGAGTTACAATATGCCCAGGGTCTCTGCAGGCTAGGTAATGATAGAAATCAGGAGAATCCATTCAGGTTTGAAGCATATCAGCTAAAGAGTATCACTACCCTGTGAGGTGAAAGCTTTCTGTCTCATTTTATCTTTAGAAATTGGTACACAGAAGGGAAAAATGATATACCAATAGCCACATGCTGGGTAACAGGGAATTTTGCTGTGTTCAAGGACAGATAGTATACCAGGAACATCAGCTACAATCTGAGCTGTAGCCTGATTTACTTTGTGGTAATCCATAGTCACTTCCCAAGATCTAGTCATCTTCTGCATAATGAAAAAGATGACAGAACTCACACCTGTAAATATCCAGTCTCTTAGTACCAAATACTGTACCAATTATGGGCCAATGAAAATCATTGACGAGGCATACATGCTTCCAGAAGTGCTGCCAGAAGCAGAAAGAAATCAAATAAGAAGAATTTCTTCTCCCATCTTCTCTTCTGATCTCCAATTTATATCTCCTTTGGGAAAAACTAATAGGAAACTTGTTGGCAGAGGAAACTGGAAAACCTAACGTATAGATACCTAGCCTCAGTGTTATAGAAGAAAGGGAAATACCAACATGGAGGCTGTAAGACACTAGGTAAGTAACTGACACAGTTACTGTTTGCATAATAAGTTGGTATTTGGAACAGACCTTATTATAGAGCAATGTAGCTTAATAGTGTCTCTGCTTTTCTTAATAGCATACTGCAAAGATGATAGATAATAGATAGATAGATAGATGATGGATAGATAGAAAGGATAGGATTGTAAAACTCATGAAATGTTGATATGTGCCTTTGAATACTATGGTGCAATGGAAAGTGTTTTAATGCAATCCTGGGGACTTTCTGTCTTTCCTCAACTCAGGAGGTTAGAACCACGCCAAACTGAAATGCATTGGTGTTAATAACATTCGATGATAGGAGGTGGTTAAGATGACAGAAGCATACCAGTATAGAGGTGGGTGCTAGGGAAGGGGTTAGGGTATTGTGAGAAGTCATATATTAGCATAACATAATTTAAAAGATGTGGTGCTTTAGATAATTTTTCACCCAATAGCGGCTATTGGAATGTTGTGGCTTAACATAGAGCTCATTCATACAAAGATTATACTTAAGAAGTAAAGCTTCTATATCACATAATACAGATTAGAGTCATCATATCTTACCTACTTGTGAGCTTCACACTTTCAGAGCAAGATTTCCAAGTGTAGCTCAGAGAGATTCATGAGACTGGTTCAAAGTCTAGAAATCATCTAAAATCGATATGTCACATGATAAAAATGAAAGATTCTTTAGTTGGGGAAGGAACAGGCTCATTTCTATTAATCCACATACTTCCCCTTTTCTATTCTATTCCTACCATGTCCTTTTTTGAGTTCCTCTTCAACAATGTTTCTTCTCCAGAACTCTCCTTAATATATCCTTTGGTGCAGGTGCTCGTTAACAATCCTCTCAGTTTTTGTTTGATTAGACATCTCACTTTTTTACTTTCACTTTTGAAGGACATTTTCATTCATTTTAGAATCTTATGTTGGCAGGTGTTTTCTTTTGATACTTCAAGGATATCATTATGCTATTATCTGGCTTCTGCATATTCTGGGAAGTCAGTGTTCATCTTACTGTTTCTCACTCGAAGGTAATATCTTTTTTCTGGCTTTTTAGGTTTCAATTTTTGGTCTTTGGTTTTCATTTTGACATATGCAGGTGCATTTTCTTTATTAGGGGTTGGTAGAGCTTTTGGATCTGTGGTTTCAAATTTTTTATAATTTTTGGAACATTCATGGAAATTGTGTATTTTTGAATCTCACATCTTATTTCTCTCTATGGATTACAATTGCCTATATATTACCTCTTTTCACGATGACACACTTCTTTCTCTCTTTTCTTATTTTACATTCATTTATCTCTGTACTGTGATCATTTTGTGCTAATCTTTCTTTCACTTCATTTCATTCTCAGTGGCAGTAATCCAATGGCTGTTAACCTCATCTATTGAGTTCTCAATTTCAGAAATTGTAATTGTCAAATTTAGAATGTCCATTTGATTCTTTCTCAAACCTTTCAGGTCTATGGTGAAAAGCTTCATTCTGTCATCTATTTTTCAAGGATATCAGTCATAGTTATTTTAATATTCATATCTGATAACTCTAATCTGGAATAACTGCCGGCCTATTACTATTATCTGTGTTTCCTCTTGGTCCATTTTCTTGGAATGCACGGTAATTTTTTATTGAAATGAACTTTTTTATTTAAAACATTTGTACAGGCTCTGGATAATGTTTCATTCATCCATAAAGGAAGGACTTCATTCTTTGACAGGCACATTATCTCAATTCAATCATCAGTTAAGCTGACTCAAAGTTGAGTTTCAAGACTTTGTAAGTCTTGCTATATTTCTTAGTTGCCCCCATGCCTAGTTGCAGTTCTTCGGGATTTGCTACTGAGATCCTGGGGTAGTTGTTAATGAACCTGTTTCCTGGGAAGTTTATGAACTCTACTTTTCCTTCACAGAACCATGAAACAACTGGGTACTCTACAAACTCTATAGCTACTTTCTGCTCATCCAAGTATAGGCTATCAATTTCAATCTGTCCACCTTCTTTTTCTCAAAGATTCTAGTCCTGTAAGCCCAGCTGTCTTCATAGCCCATGCTGAGTTTTGGCCTTTCTAGTTCTGTGTGGTTGCTGATAGCTCTGCTACCTTCTGTCTCTCTTTTTTTTTTTAAAGTTCCTTTATTTATTTATTTATTTATTTATTTATTTATTTTTTTTTTTGCGGTACCGGAGATTGAACGCAGGGGCGTTCTACCTCCACGCTACGCCCCCGGCCCTATTTTTTTAATGCTTTATTTTTGAAACCGGGTCTCACGAAGTTGCGGAGGGCCTCACTAGGTAGAGAGAGAGAGGGACAGAGAGAGAGACAGAGAGAGATAGACCGATCGATCTATCCATCGATTGATCGTGCGCGTGCATGCGCGCTGAGGCTGGCCGCGAACCCGGATCCTCCGGTCTCCGCCTCCCAAAGTACTGGGATTACAAGCGTGCGCCACCACGCCCGGCTACCTTCTGTCTCTTATAGGCCAGCTAAGGTTCAATTGTCAGGCTCTCAATCATCACTGCTTAAAATTTGATAAATTCCCTGAACTCCCTTACAATATCTTGGCTTCTCACTTCTTGGCTGTCTCAAAGCTCTTCCATATGATCAAGCAAATGTTCTTTGTTAGTAGTTTATCTAACTTTTTTGGTCATTTTCAGAAAAGAGACTGTTGTTCTGCTACAAAAACTACCCTGTCATAAGTGATATAGAAACATATGTGAAGCTATTTTGGTCAGGCTCATAGAAGGAGTGTATAATGCTGATGGGGTGTGTCCATGGAGTGATAAAACAGGAGATGGCATGTTTATCTATCTTCCATTCATGTTTTTCCTTTTTGTTTCCTACCCTCCCTCCTTCCCTCCCTTCCTTCCTTCCTTCCTTCCTTCCTTCCTTCCTTCCTTCCTTCCTTCTTTCTTTCCTCTTTTTTATTGTACTGAAGATTGAACCCAGGGGTATTCTATCTCTGAGTTACACCCCCAGCCCTTTTTATTTTTTATTTTATTTTGAAACAGGGTCTTGCTAGGTTACTGAGAGTCTTAGTAACCTAAGACTCGAACCTGTGATTCTCCTGTCTCAGCCTCCCAAGTACTGGGATTACAGGCATGTGTCACCACACCACCAGCTCATTCATGTTTTTCTATCTTGCATTATATTGAGAAAAAACAATATCTTTACCCTGACTTTGATGACTTAGATTCTGATCTAGGGTCAACAAAAGGAGAATATGAGTGTACAAAGCCACATGCATATGAAAGTTATATATGAAAGTTGTTTTTTGAAATTTATTGAGGTTTTCTGATTGTTTGGCATATTATCGTATTTTTATAAATGTTCAATTAGTTAGTACTTGAGAGAAATATGCACTTTGTAGTTGTTCCTTGCAAAAATTCACCAATGACTATTAAAGTTTATTAATTATATTGCTTTTAACTTTCAAATTCTTGTTTTAGTTATTTACCTGTTCTATCAATAATTGAAAAGTGTGTGTTGAAATATATTATCTTTTTCATTTTCTCATGTCATCTCATTCTTTGTGTCATTTTAATAATTTTTAAAGTGATATCTGTATCTTCTAGGGATTTGGATGTTAGTTTTCTGTGTATATATTTATTTTCTTTTGTTTTGCTGCAGTTACTTCTAAAGGCAACAATCCCTAATATAAAATATTTAATATATAATATATATCACATCATATAAGATACATATATAAAATCTGATTATATAATAAATATTTTGTATACCATATAAAATTTATATAGGTTATATATACAACATAGATCATATATAGCATATATGTGCATGTGTGTACATATGTGTATGGATACATGTTATTGTTTGGATCTTAAGTGTCCCTCAAAGATGCATGGATTGAAGGCTAGGTCCCCAATACAACAGTGTTCAGAGGTGGGCTTTGGGGAGGTGATTGGTTCATGAGGGCCCTGACATCGTGAATGGATTAATCCATCTATGGATTCATAGTTTAATGGGTATTGAGGAATGGGCTTTGTTATTAAAGTGAGCACTCCCCTTGTTTCCTGGCTGCCATGCAGAGAGCAGCCTTCTTCTACTATGCACTTCATCACCATGTACTGCCTTGCCACTGCTGTAAAGGCAGCTGGGCCAAGCAACCATGAACTGAGACCTCTGAAATTATGAAACAAAATAAATCTTTCCTCCTTTAAGTTGTATTTCTTAAGTGTTTTCTCACAGCAATGGAAAGCTGACTACTACAATATATACACATGTGTTTGTACTAGTAACACATGTATTAGTATTCCTTGTTATCTAAATTCTTTCTCTCAAACAATTTTTCATATGGCATTTTGTGCAACAAAGTTTCTTATACCTTTTATGTCTAATAATAGTTGTACTGCTCTTATATTTAAATGATAGTTTAGGTGGATAGAAATTCTAGGTTTAAAATTCTTCCCTTACTGGCACTTCTGGCTTTTACAATAGGAAGACATTAGTGTACACAAATATTAATGTGGAGTAAGTTATTAACCAAATGTAAAATATAAAATTTACTAAAAAATCACCATACAATTGTTGCTACCTGGTAAGCAGAAGGCTAGGGAGAAAGCATATGGAAAAGTTGTTCAATGGCTACTAAATATTAGAATAGAAGAAATAACTTCTGGTGTTCTGTTTAACAGTAGGGTGACCATAGATATTGAAAATATATTGTCTACTTCAAAACAGTTAGAATAAAGGCTTTTGAATGTCTTAACCACAAAGAAATGATAAATATTTGAGGAGATAGATATACTCACAATGAATTGAACACTAAACAATGTGTACCTGTATCAAAAGCTACAAGTATGGTTTCTATATGCTTATAAAAATAAAAAAATTATAAAAAACATGTTAATCACTAAATTTGAAAAGAATGATTTTACAAAATGGATTTCATTTATCTGAATCTATCACCTGTCAATAAAATTCTGCTGTCTGAAAATCAACTTAAAGTTTATTAAGAAGCAAGCTATAGGCTTACATTAAAATATGCATATTCTTATATTAAAAATGTGCTTGTGTCCACAATATATGAAGAACTGAAATAGTCAAAGAGAACAATCGAATTCCCATGTGCAGAGAGTTTGCAAAGATACTTCAAGACAAAATATGAATGGTCAATAAGCATATGAAATGATACTTATCATTCTTAGTCATTAGGAAAATTAAAACTTATACCATAGTGATATAGTACTACAAACCCATTTGAATGACTAGACTAATATTTTAAAAACATGTGATAATGCCAAGTTTTGGTGAGGATGAGTAGCAACTGGAATTCTCATATATTGGTGGTAAAAAATGTAAAGTCATACAAACATTTGGGATAATAATTCAGTAGTTCACTATAAAGTTATACATTAACTGTATGATTTTAAGATTTTACTCTTTGGTATCTTCCTAAGAGAAATACCTGCCCAAAGACTTGTACATGAATGTTCATAGCAACTTTACTCATAAAAACTCGCCAATAGATAGTTGTATAAACAAATTGTGATGTATTCATTCAGTGGGCTTCTATTCTGTCATAAAAAGAATAGATTCATAATAAATGTAACAACATATATAAAATTCAGAAGTATGCTGAGAAAAAGAAGCCAGTCATAAAACAGTAGGTACCGTATGCTTCCATTTAATGTAAAATTTAAGAAAGATAAATCTAAACATTAGTGATAGAAAGCAGTGTTTGCCAAGAATGGAAGATTCGAATTGAATAGGAAATGGCACAAAAAATTAAGATTATAGAACTGGATTATAGATATCCTGTATAGTGGTTACATGGATGCATATATTTATCAAAACTCTATGTATTATCTAACTTGCACATTTTATATGATGTAATTTTGCCTCAATAATGTTGATTTGAATTAAACAATATTTGAAATCCCAATTCTACTTTGATAATTTTTCTAAAGTAAGAAATTAGATAAACACAAAATGATATATATTTATAAAATTGTATCTCATTATTCTTATGAGAGATAAGCCTAGAAACAATATGATTAACAATTATGGATTATTTTAATAAGTTTCATATATCCATAAAATGCAGTCATTAAAAATGATAGAGAATTGATGAAGGAAACACTTCCATTGACGTTTTGCACATATATAACATTATCAATGCCAGACTCAGTATCATGTATGGGGATGGGGAGGGAGTAGGGAGGGAGCTGGGGGGAAAATTACCAAGTGCTGTGTGTATGAATGTCCCTATCACTCTGAAATACATTATGATGTGAAACTACAATGCACCAATAAAAGTATATAAAACTGATGAGTAGATGTATACTACCTGATACACAAACATACTAGAAACAGTTTAACATTCATTATTTTATTTCAGCTGCACAATAATAACATGGGACAAGAGAACTATAGCTTTGAATGAGAAAGTGATTTTCCTATGAACATATGGGTTCTAATTGGATGGAGTAAATTCTTTAGATGTGGTATTGATGCTTCCTTTGTACCATGCTCTTTTTATGCCCATCAACTTTATTTGTCCTGTTTCAATCTAATCTGTTTTTTTTTGAAGTGAAAGAGAGCAGTGCAGAAAAGATATTGTACATGATGGTGGAAAGTGCTAGATTCTATTCTTCACTATAGAGACTTAACCTGCAATAGAAACCAGATAAGAAATAAGGAGATTCAAAGCCAGTAATGTATACAATTAGCATCATAATTGGCATACATTAAGTCATAGTTCTCACTGAGTCAAAAATGTAAGTTCCCTATCCCATCTGACACCATTGCTCATGAAATTTAGGAGCCAACTGTAGTTCTTGAGAGGACCATCTTAGGTCTGATCTATGGCAGTGTTTATTGGAAGGTCAGCCTGTACCTCTGTATTGTCTTCCCTCCATCCCTTGCTTCTCTTTTTATCATAATTTATACTTCTTTAAGATTTGTAAGTGAATGTGTGTGTGTGCGTACGTGTGTGTGCGTGTGTGTGTGTGTGTGTGTGTCCAGGTGGAATTGTCAGAGATTAATTGCACATTCCACACCCTCAGTCACTCACTGGTATATGTCAGGAAAGCTCTACTGTAGCCTTGGAGGCTACTGAATTTCTATAATATGATATAGACACATAATTTTCATATGAAAATCTTGACAACAGCTATGCTTCTGACTTCTTTTGATTTTAGAAAGATAACACACTATATACAGTGGGGTCTGGAGCACACACCTGTAAACAAACAGTAATATTTTGGAGCAAAACTTCCAAATATTCATAACATATAAGTTGCCTAATGGTAACTCAGGTTTGATTTTGCAGTCAATTGGGTTCAAGTCAGTTTCTAGTAGTTTTTGAATACTGAAGTTGTGCACAAGAACTGTGGGCCACATCAAGGTTTCCAGGAGAAAACTCTGGGCACCTTTTACTCTGCAAGTTTAATTTCTTCTACTTTCTTATCTGGTTCTTAATGATTCTTTATTCATTCCCTAGTTTCAGATATCTGCTTCAAAACTTTCTCATATGTGTGTATATGTGTGTGTGTGTGTGTGTGTGTGTGTGTGTGTGTATGTGTGTGTGTGTGTGTGTGTAGGTATAGGTGTGCCTGTACATGTACACCCATCTTTATTGAAATATAATTTAAATACAGTCATGCATCTTTTAATAATGGGGATTCATTCTGATAAATGCATTGTTATGTAATTTTACTCTTGTGTCAACATCATAGAGTGCATTTACTCTTACAATGGGCTACCCTATACACAATCAGGCTGTATACCATTGTATATGCTGTCATTGAAACATTGTTATGTAATTATACCTCAAAAATTTGCCTACTTTAAATTTACAGTTTTATGGGTTTCAGTGTTTATAATCATGAAACCTCATGGGTTTCAGTGTTTACAGTCATGAAACATCTGCCACTTTCAACCTTCAAAACACCTCTATCACCCCCAAAATCTCCCTCCTGTAGCATTGTAGTCAATCTTTATAACCACCCAAGCTTCCTGCCAGGCAATCACTGATGTAACCTTTTGTCTCTGGCTTCTTTTGTTTTGAGATGCATCCACATTGTTGTACACATCAGTATTTTATTCTTTTTTAAATATTGAATGGTATTTCAAAATGTGTATCAATTAGTGAATGAATCAATCATATGTAGTGTATCACTATAATGGAATCACTTTTGGCAACCAAAAGGTTTTGTACTTTTAACCTACTCTCCAGCTTCCCAGTCTCTGAATCCCTGCGTGAGTCTGGATGCTTCCTCAGGCTATGTGTCCCTTCCTTTTCATTATGAACATTAGGCCAGCAAGATACTCACTGCTCCTAGGCACACAGTTTCCAGTTAGGGACCAGGGATAGATAATGCAGCACACTGTAGAACTTTAGAAACCCAATTGTCCTCCCCCTGGGTCAAAAGATCATAGGCATGATCTTCCATGATACCCATCCAGCAACACAATCATGCAAGAAAGACTTTATCATGATTTTAAAGTTGGTCACTTTGAGTCTAGACCCTCATACATTTTCTAGTAGGCCAAGAGAGCCTTTGCCTACTACCTGGGATTCAGAGATTCTGAAGCATGCCCACGCCTGAGAATGGAGCAACTATACCTGGATTGAAATCCTAGGGGAATACCTGTCCCTCATCAGGTCAAACTGAAGCCCTTATTCTATTACATTTGACCCTAAATCAGCTAAACGTCTCCAGGAAAAGGATTCAGAAAGATCCACTTCCCAATGAAGGTTTCTGCTTGGGCAATGACATTCATGCCTAAAGAAGCCAGAAAAGGAACAGAAGAAAACTGGGATGGAGAGTCAGTGGTCTGCAGGAGGGGCTCATAAACTCGCCTGCTTCCAGACCAAAGTGGTGGCAGTGGGGAGTGTCATTCCTTGTCAGGACCAGCCCAGGCTCAGTGACAGGGTGTCCCGTCTATGGAAAGGACAACTCACTACCCATTGAAACCACCAATGCAAGTGACCCTGTGGCAAGGCAGGACATTAGTAAGTTGCTCTCAGTATTATACAGAGGCTTTGAGATTAGACAGTTATTACTTATACTTGCTGGCTAGCAGCAGACTTGGGTGGGCCAGGAGACAGGAATGACAAGAGATAGGGATGCAACTGTTCTAAATCTGCAGCAATTTTGTGGTCCATTTCACTTGATATTTTTATTTGATCTTTAGTTGCTAAATCATTTTCTTGCTTTGGAAAAGTATTTAAAATTTTTGTTTCTACTTTTACTAATCAGAAAATGTAAATAATCATTATTTTTCTTATCATCTCATAGACTTGTAGTAGACATTAAATTAGTCAACAGATGTAGAATACCCTTAGGATGTTAATCCTGTAGCCTAGAAATATCTCAATAAAAGAAAATGTTACCTAATATTATTTTTCAGTGGAGGGACTATTGGCCTGGGCCTGTAGATTATGTGTTCAGTCTCATGATGTAAATCTGTTATTGTAGATAGAGCTGTATGTCTGCAGATTATCATGTAAACTGCTACATGAATGCGAGACTGGGAATGAGGAGCACTACTTCCCCCAGCCCGCTGATGGAACTTGAGGTATTATGGAGGGGTCAGGACTTCAAACAGGGGAACAAAGTTCAAGGCATTTCTACTGAGGGGATAGCTATATAGCAAGTACAACCCACCTAATCCAGAAGTTTTCACATCTTGTAACCAGTGTCAAGGTCTTTCTCTGTTATAAGTCCCTTCTATTATCTGGAAGCCTTTGATAAGGAAGCTTAAACTCGTATAACTGGTCTTAGCCATTGTTTGGAGGAGCCTCTCTTCCTGCTTCAGATGATGTAGTCCAAGTACTGCAGAGGTTACCTGCCGGACTCAAGTTATGGTTTGAAGGCAGGTGATAAAGGGGAGAAAACAGTGTTGTCCTCGGAAGCAGGTGCTTGCCTGAGGCAACCGGCAATGGTGGCACAGGTAGTCAGTCTTCCTTTCAATTCCCAGAATTCCTTGGGGATGAATATCGAGTAAAATATTGGACTTTCTGTGAACTCAAGCAGGTTCAGGACTCAAATGATTATAAAATGGACATTAATAGAATGTCAAACCTGAAAGACTTTAGCAGTTGAGGACAGGGACTATCCTCAGACCCCAGATGATAGTAGTCAGTGCAATAATTGATGCTGCTCTTACTGGTCTTTTCAGGTAAAACTTCTCCCACATTTGAGAAAAAGAGTAACTTATGTCCTCATCTGAAGCCCTTTTTGCCTGAAGTAGGGTGTTTCCACCAGTTAGGATGGGTATACTTATGGCCAGATAGGCCAATTTGTACATAGGTGCCCAGAAAACTGCCAGAAAAGAACTAACTGCAAATTTTCTAGTGATAAAAAAAGACAAGTTCTCAGTTCTTTAAAAATTAAAGAAAGCTGGCATATGCTTCCAAGACACAGGCATGATGATTTGGGGACAGTGGAAAGCCAAGATACTACATTAAAATTTAGCAGGCTACCCCTCTCCTTGCTATCTGTTATAGTTTGGATCAGGATTGTACCCCAAAGGATCATGCGTTGAAGGCCTGTTCCCCAGATGGTGGTGCTACTGGGAGGTGGTGGAGACTTCAGAAAGTGGGGCCTAGTTGGAGGAAATCGGTCACTGGAGTTGTGCCCCCAAAGGGTATATCTTGTCCTCATCCACTTTCTCTCTGCTTCTGCCTGTCTGTCTCAGCTTCCTGACCATGAGGTGAGCACCTCTATTCTGCTGCACCCTTCCACTGAGATGTTCTGCCTCACCACAGGCCCAGAAACAATAGAGCCAGCTGACTGTAAACTGAAACTGTGAGCCAATATAAATCTTTCCTTTTTAAGTTGTTTTTCTTAGTTATTTTGCCACAGCAATAGGAAGTAGACCTACATATTCTCATGTGATGAAAGTACAAACCTATGGGACGGGACATTTCTGTGACCCACAATATCACGGTCATCAAGCTGGACATAGAGATAGGAGATTATGCTGAGAGGTCCCCACTGAGGCCCTATATTCCCCTGGGCACTTTCCATCTGCTGCTTGGAGACCCTTATCACATGACGAGAGAGTTCTGATAAAGGGATGGCCTGAACCTTCTTCAGGCTCCCCCTTTACTTGCCTTTCTCTGGTCCTAGAATTGCAGATAAGCACCATGCCTCCTGAGAGAGGTGTCTGGAAGCAGGAGTGCAGGAGCTTCTCCAGCTTTGTCAGCAAGACTATGCAGATGCCATCATGCTGCGCACCTGTGTACCTGCCTGTCAGGAAGGGTGCAGGAGCACTAGGACCCAGACAGAAAGGCAGCCTTTATCTCTCTTTCTTCAGGCTTCATTTCCCCCATCTTGGGTTATTCCCCACCCACTCTCTGGCCTTTTGTTTGATTCCAGTGAGGTTTGTGCCCAATTTGGCCTAAGGAAGGCCATTTTAGACACTAGGATACTGAGCCTGACTCCCCTTTTCACTACATCTCTTCACACATGGAGATATTCTGGAAAATTCTATTCTTCAGGTGTCTGATGCTAAGATGGTTGAGAACTCCCACATAGTTCTCTGAGGGGAGCCCACCCATTATCTTATATAATAAAAGGAATGGGAGCAGAGACAAAGACAGAATAACACTTCAGAGACTGGGTGGAGTGCCCCTGTTTGCAAGGTGAAGGAAGTTGCCTTATGCTCTGCCAGCAGGAGTCCTGGCAACATGCTGCTAGCTAATGCTGAAAATGATACTGTCCCAGACTGGTACTCTTGTCTTTTGATTTCTAACCTTGCTTTTTTTCATCTAAACATTACTTCAATCATCAGCTATTTATTAAAGTACTTTTTATGCATAATGTCTATACTAAGTGCAAAAATATTTAAAATGATATTTTGAGCAGAAGGAGCTCAGAGTCTAGTGAAAAAATAAGTATTTTATATTTATAAATAAAATCACAATGATACAGGATAAGGGCCTTCTTATTGGTTGCTTAAAGGGGCAATGGAGGCCGGGTGTGGTGCGCACGCTTGTAATCCCAGTACTTTGGGAGGCGGAGACTGGAGGATCCGGGTTCACGGCTAGCCTCAGCTCTCTCGTTCTCTCTCTCCCTGTCTCTCTCTCTCTCTCTCTCTCTCTCTCTCTCTCTCTCTCACCTTAGTGAGGCCCTGTTCAACTTCGTGAGACACTGTTTCAAAATAAAGTATATAAAAAAAATAGGGCCGGGGGCGTAGCGCGGAGGTAGAACACCCCTGTGTTCAATCCCCGGTACCGCAAAAAAAATTTAAAAAATGGGGGGCAATGGAAGGAAGCATCAATTTTTGCTTGAGGAAATCAAGAGGGGCTGCAGAGGCTCTCGAGTTAAGGTTTAAAGAATGGGTAGGAGTTTTCTAGGTGAACATGGACAGTGAAACATGCAGAGGAAAGTCATACATGGCAGAAAAAGAAAACAAGGACCATGATGATGAGACAAAAGACATCTTGCTGAACTAGCAGAATGCTGTGTAGTCCGTGGCATTCTTTGTGGATCAGTACCATGAAGAGAGACTGTGATGGTTAGTCTTATGTGACAATTTAACTGGGCCACAGGGTGCCCAGATATTTGGTGAAACATTATTCTGGGTGTGTCTATGAGGTGTTTCTGGGTGAAATTAATATTTGAATCGATAGACTGTGAAGGCATATTGCCCTCCCCAGTCTTGGTGGGCCTCATCCAATCAGTTGAGAGTCTGATTAGAACAAAAAGGCTGAGTAAGGGAAAATTCACTTCTCTGACTGTTTTTGACCAGAATATCAGTGTTCTCCTGCCTTTGGGTCAGCACTGTACTGTGGTTGCTCCTGGGTCTCATGGTTCTGGATGCTTAGAATTCCAAGATCAATGTTGTTGCAAATACTTTTTCTGGTGATGCTTTTCCTCATGGCTTATAGATGACCACCCTCTCACTATGTTCTCACATGGACTTTCCTTTAAACAATGGCTACTGAAGAGAACTGTAATGGTTGGTTTTAAGTGTCAACATATAAACTACCATGTTGGAATTAGAGCTAGGATGAGAGAGAGAAAAAAGAGAAAGGGAGTTAGAGCTTTAACATATAAAATTTTAAGGGTGGGGGGCATAATTCAGTCCATAACATTGGATGAGAGAGGTGAGAAAGGAAACTGGATAGATGTGCCCAGAACAGAATGTGAAAGACTTTGACTCACACTAAGAGATTTTAATGCTTATTTTGCCAATGATGGGGAGTTATTGAAGGATTTTAACTGTGGAAAAGAGATGATAAAGTTTATGTCACACATCTTACTTTGATTTCTGGTTAAACAAATATTGACTAGCCATCCCTGGAATATTCCTGCACATTTGCCAATGGAAATTTTATGACAAATTTAAAAAGTTAATACTCATAAACTCTGAGAGAATTAAGGCAGAAAGAAAGCCACTTCCAGAACCTTAGCAATATTTCAACATTTATATGGTCCATGTAGTTAGATTGAAAAAAATATTCTATGGCTCTTTTACACATAGCACATGAGTGAATATCCCAATGATGTCCCTTTGCCCTGTTTAGGGTCTTCTTTTTGGGTTCAACACCTATTGTGTTTATGCCTATTTTGGTCATAATACTAGAAGATACCCCAACATTGGTGTAGCATTTTGCACTAGAACTTATTTGTCTCGCATCTTTAGATAGCAGGACAAGAGGAGGGTGGGCTAGGGTATAAACACAGATTGAATTTCAGAATTTTGCATTTTGATTGATAAATCCCACACATACAGTGTTCTAGGCAGTGGCAGAGATAAGAAAATTCTTATCAGGAGTGCACACTGGGGATACTTTTATTATTTTTTATTTATTATTTGAAAATTTGTTTGCTTATTTGTCAGTCAATGAACACCAGACTTCCATTAGGTATAACCTCTACTTTCAAGTATTATGAAATATAGTCTGGGAGACAAGGACCCCTCTGAGAAATTAATACCCATTCAAAATCTAAAAACAGTACAATGTCGTGCGTATATGTGTGCTAAGTGAGATGTAAGTGATAGAAAGATATCTAACTACTGAATGAGCTAACATTGTGTATAGAGCTGGCGGTTGAGGCTTGACAGAGAAGCAAAGCAAAGTACAATGATGGCAACACGTACAGGAGTCAGATAGATGGGGATGGAGTGGTAATGCCATTGCAGCCTGGAAGAGCAATGTGAGTCTTAAAGCCAGAGAACCATGAGATGGACTAAGTCAATTCTTTTGAGAGATCAGGGTTTCAGTTTAGGTTGAAGTACTGAAATTAAAATTATAATATTCAGGGGTGTTCAGCTCATCCTATGGACATTGTAAAACTATGGAAATTTAAAGATGTCCTTCTCAATGTGAATTTCCAAAGATGGAGTAGCAATTTATCTAGGTTTTCATCAAATGGCAGGTTCTCTTATAGAAACCAGTATTTGAATATCATACAATCAGCATGACATGATTATATTCTTGCTGTTTCTGAAAGTTATGCAATTACCTTGATATTTTTGCACCATTATATGTGGAAAAATATCACATTTTCTGTCCTTCTCCTCTTTTTGGGTCTGTTTTTAGCAGTCTGAAAATCAGCTTTCATTTTGACTGCCGCTTAACAGAATTTGATTAAAAAAAGTAAACTAATTACAGCGGAAATGCAGCCCTGCGAAGCTTTAAGAAAAACACATTATTTTGTTTTAGGGTTCAGTTACTATACATTCATTTATCATCTTTATAAGCGATGTGCAGGCAATGATGAATAGGCCCTGGCTTTGAATCAGGAAATGTAAATTATCCTCTTTCTTTCTTTCTTTTTCCCTTTTTACTTTTTTTAAAACAAATAATGAATACTAGTAAATTTGAAGCTAAGTGATGTGCCAAGGACTCAACGATGATGTAATGCCATGAAAGCAGGGTAGAGGCTACCCACCTGCTAAGCTGAAGTAAATATTACTCCTAGACTAGGGGCTGCATCACCTGACCTGGGGGTGTTGTGTCTCGTGGTTGGGTTAGCTGGTTCCAACTGGAAGGTCCAGTCTGCTCTGCCATTGCTATGTGTTTGAGCCTCCCTCCTATCAAGTAGACTTTGCTCTTAGAATTCTAAATAGCAAGTGTGGTCCTTAAGTCCTCATTCATCTGCCATAGGGCATTGGCTTTCCTCTTCCCCATCCCCCCAAAATATTTGTCCTTCAGGGCTGTTCAGATCTCAGATTCATTAGAAAACCTTTCTTGATTGTTTCAGACCACAATCAAATCTATTTAGAATGCTGCAAATCTTTAAAGTAGTGTGAAAAATACAGTATTCTTATAAGCAAAAAACGCAGTGTTTCAAGATGGATGTAGTAAGTTTTAATGTTTGAGTAGTATTTGGATAGGGAGAAAATGTGAGAAAGTATGCTCCCAATAAGATAAGGAAAAGGATGCTCAAGTATAGACCATAGGTGAAGAGAGACAAATTCTGACTACAAAGTCATTATGGTACATATACAACAGGGAGGGCTTTTTAAAAGATAGAACTCAGGATGCTCACTTCAGCATAAAACTCAGGTTTACATTGCACTTATCATTTGGTGTAAAAAAGAAAACCTCCATTGAGAGAAAATAGTAATATAAATGTTGACTTTATTGGTGCAGAAAGTTTTGCATACTCATTTCCATTTGTAGGAGTTCTGCAATATTTACATTAACTTGCATATAGAATGTTTAAGTTATTTGCATGCATTCAGTAAATTAAATTTATTTCTACAATTTACTTACATTTGGGTGGCATTTATGGGTAAAGAAATTAGCCATGGGTACTTTTCACAGAGAAAGTTATGTTTACATTGTGAATTTTCATATTCTTTATAAATTATGCCAATTTGACATTTACACGGTGATTTTACACATATCCTCCTTTCCTTTTTGGAAATAAACCCTAAGTATGTTTACTCACCACAGTACACAGAATGTGTTTGTATGCTTCCTTTTTATTTCATCAATTTTTGTTTCTTCTCACAGCTTTCATTTTTCAGTTACTTTTCTTATATCTTTTTTCAAATTGCACAGACAACAATTAGGCACATTGGTCTTGGAAAAATAAATAAAGAAAAACATGATGCTCTGCCACTTTAAAATGTAGTCCATCTCTACCAACATATTAAAAATCTAAATATTTTATTGTCTGGGCACAATCTCATTTTTATTGCCCCAATCACAGCTCATTGGCTAGGATATGCTGGGCAGAGGAGTGAGCTGGTCAGCTAATGGCCTCCCTGCTGCTAAAATTAACTAATTGTTAAAGTAATAACCATGGGCCCTCATGGCCTATTTTAATAGTCATTGGCAATCTGGGAAATTATTTTGCTGCTTTCATTTCAGTAAGTCCTTCTATTGGCCATTTGTACCCCTCTCCATCCTCTTAAATGTCTTCTTGATGAGGAATATTTCAATGAGAATCTGCAGGGAGCTCAGACCAGTCCCTCCAAGTTGCAATTGGAGCTCACTGCTCCTTTTGTGAATAGGGGAAGAACATCCTATATCTATGTATTAAGGTGTGTGGAGGTGGCCACCTTCTTGGTGCACCAAACTTCTTTTCCAATTAGATCTTCCCTCTTCTATTCTATGGGCCTCCCACATCAGTTCATTTCACATTTTGCTATGCCCACACACTGGCCATGGTTTTGCCTTTCTTTTCAGTGGAAAGTCTTCACTTGTCACTATATAATCTCCTCTCTACAATGAAGGCCAAGACAGGGCCAAGTTAGGCTCCACTATCTGTTTCAGGACAAGGCGATTTTCAACATAGGCCTTTTGTTCCCTGGCATTTCAATCTATTACTCTAGTTACAACACATTTTATCATGGTTTTGAATTTCATGTTCCCTTTTATCTAGTCACTTGTTGTTTCATTATACATGTTCTTTACTCTCAGATAAGCTATATCCTTATCTTAGTGAGGTTTGTATCCTCAATAACCAGGAATTGTGTTGAGTATATCATTGATGTTTAGTAAACACATGTTAAATTTAGTCAAATTGGATGTGGGGATTTTGAAGTTGTATCTGCTATTCAAATTCCCTGTGGGGATGTTTTAAATATTTCATGGCCCTCAGAAAAAGAGGTAAGTTCTGTGTACTCTTTCACTGAGACTAAATATTGATGAATTTTGCCAACAACATATTTTTAATATGGATCATACAAATTGGAAATTCTTTATGAAATAATTTAAAAAGGCCCCAGATAAAGTATAGTTTAACTTTGAATTGAAGTTAATTATTGAAGAAGGTGGCATGAGGCAGAAGGGTACAGTGCAAACATGTTTAAAGGTAGAGATGGAGGCCATGTTAACTTATTCAAGAAGTTCACTTGTAAGACCTGCATTAACTACATGTTTGCTATTTATTCACTGGAACAAATGTGTAGAGCTGCTGCTAGATAGGTATAAGTTTGAATACTTGCAAAGTATTTCTTAATAAAGCTTCATATCTACTTGATACAGTCTCTAATTTACAAACTTTTGTGTAGCTCTTCTCACTTGTATTATTGTGACTGTGTTTTATTTTATACCTATGAACACATGGTTATTGAAAGTTTTAATGTATATTCACAAGAGTACCATGTTGATATTAAGTGTTTAACTACTTCAATTATAACAAGCCAGATAAAGAGACAGAAACCAGTCTACTGATATACACTTCAATTATAACAAGCCAGATAAAGAGACAGAAACCAGTCTACTGATATACACTTCCATGCTAGTCATGGCATGGTCCGTTAAGGCATAACCTTTTGGGGAATATATGTTTTTATTCTTTGGCCTTCCTTCCTTCCTTCCTTCCTTCCTTCCTTCCTTCCTTCCTTCTCTGCTATTCCTACCCCTCCCTCCTCCTCCTCTCTTCCTATCCTCCTGTTCCTCCTTCTCCTCTTCCTCCTCCTCTTCCTAGGTCTGGGGATCAAACCCAGGGACACTCTACCACTGGGCTACACCCTTTTTATTTTATTATGAGACAGAGTCTTGCTAAATTGCCCAGGTTGGCCTCCAACTTGCCATTCTCCTGCCTCAGCCTCTCAAATTGCAGATATTACAGACTTGCACCACTGTGCCTAGCTTATTTTTATACTTTGGGTTGGTTACAGGTAACCCATGGAATATTGCATTATAGCTTAATGACAGATTGTAATCTGTATTGCTCCAACTACATCAAAAAGTCCATTGGCAGATGAATAAAGAAAATGTGGCATATATATGCAATGGAATTGTACTCATCCATAAGAAAAACAAAATTATGTCATTTGCAGGAAAACGGATGGAACTAGAGACTATTATGCTAAGTGAGGTCAGTCAGTCTCAGAAACACAAGGGCTGTATGTGTTCTTTCATATGTGAAAGCTAGAGAGAAAATAGGAAACATAATGGAATCTAAATAATGTGGAGAGAGACCTGTAGAATAGTGAAAAGGGATTTGGGAAGAGAGATGAGTGGAGAAAAAAGGAGGACTGAGGAAGGAAACAGTTCAAATAATACTATGGTAATAATGAAGGCATTACATGACAGGGACAGAAGAGGAGGGAGCAGGGTGGACGTGGAAGGAAATATACCAAGAGCTGTGTGCATGCATGTCTGTATCACAGTGAACCTCACTATGATGCACAATTGCAATGCACTAATAAATTTTTTTCTTAAAAAATGTCCAGAATCCTTTAATTGCCAAACCTCTCACATTTCACAAGGACTTTGAATTCAATTCTTAAATATAGGCTTAGATTAAAAAAATCTTTTTGCAATTCTAGCGATCCATAATTTAAAATTCCCTTTGTACGAGGACCCCTTTACAGTCTGGAAGGTTAAATTAACCTTTGGATTTGATATTAAGAGAATGATTTTGGAAAACTCTCTAAAAAATCATAGGGAGGATTCAGACAAACAGATTTATATCCTGATTCCTCTACTTACTAGCATCAGCTCTTTGAAATGTAACTTCTAACATCTTCCATTTCATTGCCTCATAGCTTAAAGTGGGAGTGGTTGCTCTTTCTGATCTGGTTTGGGAAGTGTTAGGAACAAAAGCTGATAATTATTTGTAAGAGAAGAATGAATAGTCATGCAATGATTCTCCTATAAGTCAAAGGTAAGCCCGCCAGTGGGTGGAATTTTTGAAATCTATTTTGGTTGTTCACTTGTCATTTTTTTCTTAACTCCAAGTTTCATCTGTGTTAAAGAGAGTTGAGATGGAAGAACAACACTTCTCTCTCTATTCTGTATTGTCATCTTGTGATTCTACAGGGAGGTAGAGATTAGGAGCAGAAAGCTCGGAGTCAGTCAGAGATGCTTTCAACCTCTGCACAGCCAATTACTAGTTGTATAATCTTGAAATTCTTAGCAACCTAAGCCTGAGGTTATTCATGTTAAACATGGGGATAATAGATATACCTGCTTCATAGAACTGTTATGGGGATTCTATGGAGTAATACTGCAATACATTTAGCACAGTGCATTACACACGATAACAATAGGTGTTTAATTAATACTAGATACTATTCCCATATTATTATACCGAGGACTGCTCAAACAAATGACATTTTGGCACATAGCAGGCACTCAAAAACAATCTGTGCAGTGAGGCAGTGCCACCCTGAAAGACCTGATTAGGGACCTACAGTGCACTGGGTGTCAGAGGAAGGAGAAACACAAGAGGGAAAAGCCGTTGCCTGCCAGGGGCTCTGAGGCTCAGCAGACACTGTCCAGGAAGAATCACGACTTGCCTTCCTCCAGGAGCCTCTGGGCTCTGTGGGAGCTTTGAGGGGGTTGACTCAGGGATTTAGAAACTCACCAGAAAAAAATAGACCCTACATGAACCTGAGCTCTTCATGTCCAGGAGAAAGGTCCTGCACCATGGAAACTGCAAATATATCCTCCTCTTCTTCTTCTTCCTCCTCCTTCTCCTCCTCCTCCTCCTCCTCCTCCTCCTCCTCCTCCTCCTCTTCCTCTTCCTCCTTCTTCTTTCTTCTCTCTCTCTCTCTCTCTCTCTCTCTCTTTTACTGGGGATTGAACCCTGGGGCATTCCACTTTTGATCTATACCCCAAGCCCTTTTTATCTTGAAATAGAGTCTTGCTAAGTTGCTGAGGTTCTTGCTAAATTGCTGGAGCTGGCCTTGAATCTGCAATCCTCCTGTCTCAGCTTCCCAAATACTGAGATTACAGGTGTGCACCACTGCCCAATGGAAACAGCAAATATCATATAGCCATTCCCAAGATGCCTTCACTGTGAGCTCCAGACTAAATTCTTCTCCACCTTCTAGAGCCTGGAAGGCAATCAAATAGAATTCAAAGAACACTGGTGAGCAATTCTAGGTCAAATAAGACTTTTAGATTAAAAACATAACAATCAGGTTTCTGTTCCTGAGTGTGTGTGTGGGGGGAGGGTAGGTTACATTCATTCTTCAAGCCTTGCTAGAATATTTCTTCGTTCAAGAGTTTCTATAGGATTATTCTCATTCCTGACCTACAAAGTCCTGTAATGCTGGTGACCTCTTTGTTGGCATCTGACCCATTTCTAGTACTCCTGAGCAGAATTGTTATTTCTAAATCTTTATTTTTTTCTCATCTCCGTGGTAGGGTCACTGAGAATGCTGTCTGGTGTCTTTTCCCCATGTGTCTGCTAATTGCTGCCTGCCCCAACTAGCTGGCACTCACAGGGCAGTAGATACTTAGTATGTGCTCATTTTAGCACATGGGAAGATCGCTTAAAACAAGTAAACAAACCAAAAAAGGAAATGTTGTGAAGTATGTGCTAAACTATCGGCGGCGTTTTCTTCTTGTCGAAGGTAAAGCTAACTTTGGGTGTTGCGGAGGAAGGGGCCCATCTGGTCCTGTGACATTTTTCTGGAAATATCATCAAAATGGAAGTGAGAAATGTGCTACAAACTGAACAATCATGATCCCCTCTCACATCTGAAAGGAAGATTGCGAGAGAGTAATGAACATAAATCAAGTCTGGGCTTGTCCTCCCCAAATTGAGGCAAAACAGGTTTTGCTTTTAAAAAAACATCTGCCATAAGGGGATTTAAATCGAGTATTCCTGTTTTTAGAAAAATCTCTATTTCCTCACAGGATGTCGGCTTTGATGGCTAATCCCTGGAAAATGTCTTAGGAGGTACTCCAATTGGCAGTCATACTGGAGAGTGGGTGTGGGCAGGTGTGGGGAAAGAAGTGGGAGGGGGCAATTCTTTCTTAAACTGATGTGTTATTTTAAAATAAAAAGACAACTCCCAGTGGCTCCTGGCTCTAATGATTCCCTCTGTGATTTTTCTAGCAGTGTGGCCCAGGGACACCTTTAGAAATGTTCCTTCTGCGGGTCAGCACTTTCCCGTCCGCCCGTCTCCCTGGCCAATGGCATTAATGTGCGTTTGTCAATACTGAATTTCATTTGCAGCAGAGTGGCTTAGAGAGGGAAGCACATCGTGTTGCATTTTCCGTGCCTCTCAAACTGGAGTCCCGCTTCTCCCCAGCTTTGTGCTGTCAGCAAAACATAACACGTTTACAATCGGTCTCTTGATCTAAGGTAATTACCTCCCAGAGAAATAGCAAGGGTAGGAACCTAACAAGAGGAGCCTTGTGTCCTCTCGTGGTGGGCTGCTGTCCTGAAAGTGTATCAGACTTGTCAAATTGGTTCAAATTAAATTGACACGGTGCTCTTCCAGGCATCACCACGTTATTATACATCTCGGAGCCCTTTTGGGCAGTAAATGCCTTCAGAGTTAAAAAGGAACGTGCAAAGGAAGCGGGCTCAGAGGAGCCAGCAACAAGGACAGCCAGGGTCTCCAGGAGGACACGTTAAACCTGGCCGGGAGGATGCGGGAGGCGATGTTATTACTGGAGCTCCATTTGGGTCTTCTCTCAGCAATTTCTAGTTCCTGCCACTGTGACAGAGGGGTCCCCAGGCCTTGGCAATGAGCCCTAGGAACCATTTTTTTTCTGCCTCGGGCTTCATTTATTTATTGTAACAGGAGCACCGTCCAGGGAAGCTGCTGGTTCCAGCAGCATCAGCCCCAGCCTGAGGGGGGACAGAGGGATTCTAATCTTAGCCTTTCCCCCAATGGCCTGGTGACCTTGGCCAAGTCATTTAACCTCAACACACCGGGGCCATCTTTATAACTGGGCGGGGAGTGAATGAGGCCTGGATCACCTCGCCAGGGTGTCAGGAGGAATAACTAATTAATGATTGTAAAGCACTTTGCAAACAGAAAGTGCTGTACAAAATGCTTAATATTAATAATAAAATGCATTCACTGCAAGCCTCTAGGCGTATGTACAGAAATAACGACAGCAATTAAAGTAACACGCTAACAAAACTCATTAACCCCCAAACCTCCTTCTGACTGTACTTGGCTGGTGCAGCTTCATAGCCTTCTTAAAACTGCCAGGTGGTACGAGGCTGCACTGGGGCTCCTCCTCTCTTTCCAGGCACTTGAATATGTCATCTACTCTGAGAACCAGTATCCCTAAAACCCCCACCTCCATCCAGCCTTTCCTGTCATTCCCCTTCGTGGACCACCTTCTTCTCTCCATGCTCAAACACACACTGCTTATACTATGACTTACTCTGAATAACTGAGACTTTTTGTGCTGCTATAACAAAATACTGAGGCTGGGTATTTGATAAAGACAAGGAGTTTATTTAGCTCATAATTTTGGTGTTTGGGAAGTTCCAACAGCAGGGTGCTGGTGTCTGTTGAGGGCCCTCTGGCTACCTCGCAAGCATGGCAGATAAGCAGCTGGGTGCAGAAGGAGCACATTTGAGGGAAAGTGGAAGCAAGGGAGTGAGCTGAGATAGCCGAACTCCCTTTGTGAGGCCTGGCCCAGGCCAACAAGAGGACATTGATCCCTTCTGCGGGCGAGGGCAGTGCTGCCAGGACCTATTCACCTTCCCCTAGGCCCCTCCTCTTAAAGATCCAATTCTCAATCCTGTTATATCTGGGATTATGCTTCTAGCACATGAACCTCTGGGGGACAAATCATCTTAAACCATAGTGATGACTCTTCTTCATATTTTATATGTGCACATAGCCTTTCTCTGCCTAGACTGTTAGCAAGTTGAGGACAGAGTTTCCTTGTGTTATAACCCATTTATTCCTAAAGAAGGACAGTTTAATGGTGTGCACTTATGTATTCCAAGGACCAAGTGGCAGGCACAGATGCAACACCCTTTCCAGCTGATAGACAAGACTAAGGGTCTGGGTGTTATTTGAAATAGGTCACAAATATTATGGCCCTGAGGAAGCGGCCAACTACTGCCAAGAAGGCCAAGAAGGCAGGGAGGAAAAGTTATGGCGTGATGCAGGGGAGAAGCAGAAAGAAAGGGCTGTTGACTCTGTTGTTCAGAAAACCCACAGCTGTGAATCTGGGGGGAAAGGAAAACAGAGGTTGAGAAAGTAACCTTAGGGAAGAGGAAGGGAATGAACACAATGTTCTTTGAATAAACAGGAGAGACTAGAGCTGGATGTGATGTAAGCAGAGGAGAGCGTAAGGGCAGATGCATGGGTCACAGCCAGTAGGAGTGGAGGGTGGGAGTGACATGAACAGCTGGACGTCTCCAACGTGGAGGGAAAACACCTAGGCCCTTGTGAAGACAGACTAAGCACCTCGTGAAAGATTAATCTGTCTTTTTTCTCTGTAATTATGAATGGCCAATTTGAAACAAAAATCACCTCTTCTTACTTCTTTCCTCCTCTTCTTATTAAAATACCATTTTGTGTTTTATTTCTTCTTAACTTTTAAATTTCATATCTCACCTTGCCCAGAGTGCTGGCTCATGTCAAGATTTTTTTGTGCTGCAATAACACATTTTACAGAAAATAAAAGTGGTGTGCAAACTATATTCCTGAGGCTTTGTGAGTCAAAGTTGAATCTAATTTCATGCTGATCACAATATTGTAATACAGGGTTGTGATATGAACCTCTAGACTGATAATCCAAGTAGTTTATATGAAAAATGACCCCATACGCCATAAGAGATGTACTACAGATAGTATATCAGAGTAGTATGGTTTTTACTAAATGTCATATAAAGCAACTAAGTAAATTTTTTAAAAGATGAGATATTTTACTTAAATTATTTAAAATGAAATTTTCTGGAAAGGAGCTTTTAGGCAATTAAGGAAGGACCTTGAGTCTTAAAGGTTTAGTCAAGTCAGGCATGGTGGTGAACACTATCCCAGTAGTTGAGGGGCTGAAACAGGTGGAATGAAGGTTTTTCAAGACCAGCCTTGGCAATTTAGTGGACTCTCAGCAGCCTAGCAAGACACTGTTTCAAAATAAAAATTAAATAGGGCTGGGGATGTAGCTTGGAGGTAGAATAACCCTGGCTTAAATTCCCAGTACAAAAAAGAAAGAAAGAGAGGGCTGGGTATAGCTCAGAGGTAGAATGCCTCTGGGTTCAATTCCCAATGCCACACATATACATGAAGATGAATAATAATAATAATAATAAGAAGAAGAAGAAGAAGAAGAGGTGGAGGCGGAGGAGGAGGAGGAAGAGGAGGAGAAGAAGGAGGAAGAGGAAGAAGGGAAGAGGAAGAAGAAGAGGAAGAAAGATTTACCCAAGCTGCTCCTGGGCTTGGTGGGGATTGGGTCACTGTAAGGTCAATGGCTGTAGAGATGGAATTATTTGCTGTAGGAAGAAGGGAGCCAAATAGGGTGTGGTGCCTCTGAGAACAAATGTCTGCTTAGGAGGGAGAGGGAGTGAAGAAGGAAGAAGAGAGAGGAAGGGGTGGGGGAGCTAACTGCACACAGATCCAATGCTGAGTGACACCAAGTGCTCAGAGAAAGATTCAGTAAGAATTCAAAAAGGAGTGAGAAACCTGGGACAGTGGGGTGACAGATCCATCTTGGTGGAGGGAGGCCTGTTGTGAAGAATGCTCTCCATTTTTGGCAGCTGTTCCACGGATGATTCCCTCCCATGGAGAGCAGAGAGTGATTGTGGACAAGCAGTTTAGGAGATTACAGGTCTGGAGATGGCTTAAGGGAAAAAAATTCCTAAAATTACAAGAAGAAAAAAGATCCAAGAAATGATATTGAAGCAACACAAGCCTCTATTTCACGGCCAAATCAAAAATTCTCTGGCTAGGAAATTGATATTCTGCCTCAGATACTCTTCCCTGAAGGCTGGGTATGGCTTGAAGGGGAGGAGGAAGAAGAGGACATCAGTGCACATTCTGGGATCCAACCCTGCCACCAACTGGTAGTGCAACTTTGACCAAGTTGCTGCCTGTGGGTCAGCCTGTTCTTGACCTGAAAGCAGAGCTTTTGAGTTACACTGTCAGTAATGCCCTATCCACCTCTGATATCCAGTGAACTCCATGATGTTAAGTGTCAAAAGCATGTTTCAGATGCTATGGTTAAGAAGATGACTTAGATGATTCAGGTGATGCTGCGTTTTCATCATAGTGGTTATGAGTTTTCGTGTGTGTGTGTGTGTGTGTGTGTGTGTGTGTGTGTGGTACTGAAGATTGAACCCAGGGACATTGTACCTCCGAGTTACACCCCCAGCCTGTTTGTTTTTGAAACTGGGTTTGGATAGGTTGCTGAGAGTCTAAGTTGCTGAGGCTGGCTTTGAACCTGATATCCTCCTGTCTCAACCTCCCAAGTATTGGGATTGCATCACCATGTCTGGCTTGTTATGAGTTTTCTAAAGTGTGCAACTTTGGGGTTTTGTCCCAATAGTTGAGAATGATCATCAGTCAAAATCCATTAATCAATTTCTGAATGTCTAGGTTTTTGAGAAGTACTGAAAAGGTGACCATGTCTTTGCTCTTGATGAGCTTACAGTCTAGCTGGAGAGCACATTAACACATGAAAAATGACAAAAGATAAGAGATGTCACTAGATCCTGTGCTCATTGCCAAATGAGAGCTACAGACCAAGAGTCTTTGAGCTTAGTGAAGCATGAGCTTCCCCTGTGCTGAATGGCCAGAAGCAAAGGAGATGTGTGAGCTGGTCCTTAAAGAGTAGATGTGCTGTCCTTTCTGTACTCTGAATCCTACTGGGTGATACCTAAATACTCTCTCCCTCCCCCTCCGAGATCTAGAGCTCTCATACAGCAGGATCCTTATTGAACTTCTGTTAACTATTAGGTGGACACAATGAACAAGAAGTAAAGAAGTACAAGAGAGGTCTAATCCAAAGGGTACCATTTTAGTGGATCACAGACTGGAGAACTCACCTAAGATTAATACTCAGAAGATGGGAACAACCACTAAACCTGAGGTTTAGGGTCTAAAATCCAAATCCTCATTCTGTAACTTACTAGAACTTTGAATTTGGAAAAGTCTTCATACTATTTGAGTTTGGTGTTAGATCCAAGAATTTTTTACTCCACATTCTAGTAGACTATGGTTATAAGTAGCAAGTTGGAGGCAGAGTAGAAAAGTCAGGGGCCAACATGAAGATCCTGAGTGACAGGAGATAATTGGCAGAGGTAAAGGATGGGTTCAATAAGTGTAGCTGTTGGGTGTTGAGCATAGGGATTGCTGGCTGAATATTTAGGATTAGAGTGGCCTTTCTGGAATGTTCTTTCTATTCTTACAAAAATGTACAGTGTCTTCATCTTCGTGCATTCTACTTTTTCAGTAAACACATCTAAGCAGCAACTATAATTTCACTGTGCATAAGTGCCAGCCATAATGATGACCATATAATTTATGGCCCAAGCCAGGAAATGATTGAGAGCAAAAAGGATGCTACTATAATGACAATAAAGGACAACAGCTGAAAATGCTTTTTCTGGGGACCTGGACATATAATAATACCCCTATGCATAAAATATCATTCATTCTCCTCAACACATCATCAGCTGTTCTTTTTTCCAAATTAGAAAGCTCCATCCATGTACCCTCACCAGATACTGAATATTTTACTTAAAAGAAAAACATGAAGCAAACAAGAAAAAGATACCATTTAGGAAACAAAAAATTCAGAGGAAACAGTCAAAGAATGCTAAATATAGAGAAATTGAAGCTTAAGGTTATTTGAACAAGGAGAAAAAGGATAATGTATGTGCACATATGCAAGAAGAAAGTTTGTGTACACATCATCCTTGCAACTTAAAATTTAAAAATTGGGTGGTTTCTAAAGCATGGGCTTATACATGTGTGCATAGGTGTGTGTATGCATGTGAAAGTGTGAATCTCTGTCAGACCCTAAGGAAATATGATTCTTGGATTAGAAAGTGAATGAAAGGGAGAGAGGGAAGCACTGGAGAGGAGGAGCAAGGAGAGTTGGGGATGCATACGTAATTTGAAATTATAACCTAACAAATACAAAACAGGAAGGGAACAGCATTTTAAAGAGGCCAGCAGATAGCATCAGCTCATTAGTGGTTCCATTACAGTATACATTGGTTTGCTTTCTCTCCTAGTACAAAAAAAGTGATATATGTGCATGTGGGTATGGAGGAAGTAAATTAAATAAACAGAGCTCAAGTTATTTTAGGGTATTCTGAACATTAACTTTCATCCTTGAAGGTAGTGGCAAGAATTATGAAATGTTTCAGTCTTTGAAATTAGTTATCACACTTCAAATATAATTGGTTCCTAAAGCATCCCTTTCAGTAGGTGAGGAGTGGGGAAGGGTCACCATGAAAAGAAATGGAGCCCTTTCCACCAGTTGGATGGGAAGACAGAAGAATCTATACTGCTGACACAGCATAGCTGTCAATGATCAGAGGACTTTGTTTCCCATTTGGAAATGATTAAGGTCTTATTGCTCCTGTCTTCGATATGAAAGACTTGAAATGCATCTGTTTGCTGTAACTAAGGTTGAATGACAACTCTATGCATGTAGTTAGCAAAGTTCATTGAGAAGGAGAGAAGAGCACCAAATTTTAGCAAAGTTGAACCATAAGAATTGAGTACCTTGATTGAATTTGATAGCTCTTAATGGGAATCTGTGCTGACTCGCAAAAAAAAAAAAAAAAGAATGAGATTTGGTAGAAAGAATCAAACTCAAAGTTAGGTTTGAAAATCCTCTGAATTAATCTTGCCCATTTTATGCAGTTAATAGTAGAAATTATTTTGTATGAGGAAAGACAATGTCAGAAATAGCAGGGTGAAATTTTAGAGGTGGAATTAGAAGAGAGCAGCAGAGGAAGCTAATTTTCTTTTCTGCTCTAAAATATCCCCAGAAATCATGTCTTAGCATCTATTTGAATCTCTTTTATGATGGTGGGACAGGATTTTCTGGGGAAGGGTTTTTGTGTGGGGCAAATGAGTTGTGCTGTCTGAGACTCAATGTGGATGGTCTGGAAGGAGAGAAAGGTTCCAGGCCCTGCCCAGAGAGACTGGCTGGGGTCATGGATCCTGGAAAGACCATTGGTTAGCCAAGGAAAAGGAAATATAGTACAAGGACTACTATGAAGACTACAAATAAATGTTGGCAACCTCCTAGGAGTGCCAGGGTTTATTCTTGGCAAGGGCATTTGGACACAGGACTAAGGTGCCTCTTAGTTACAAAGGCCCAAGTCCTACATCTTTACTGCAGACACATAAGGCATATGAGAATGGCAGCCAAAAAGCAGTTTTTAGACTCTTTGGCCTGACTCTGTTCTTCATTTCCCAGTAGGTTTAATTTTCTTCTTAAACTTAATGTCTTTAAGTGAGAAATTCATTCTCCAATTTGTAGCAGCTAGCACGATCCCCTATTGTCGCAATTCCTTGATTTACATTAAAACTGTCTGATTCTGAACTACTGACAGGCTATGTGCAGTAAGGCCATACTGCTTGGCTGTTTGGAATGCCCAGAAGAACGCTTCTCCCCACTTCATCCACGCTGAGTGTCTGAGAAGCAAGAAGGGCAAAGGCCCAGAGTGATTCACCGAAGGTGCATATGGTATTCATTCTGCAGAGAACAAATATGGAACAGGAGAAAAAGCGACAGTCTCACCATTTGCATTTGGTATGTAAATTCAAGATACATATTGATTTACATGTATAATTTAGTAACCAGAAAAAAAAAGAAAGAAGGAAACCCAGATAGCTAAATAAACATGAATACCCACCCCAAGCTAAAGACTGGGCTTGCGTGGTGTTTGTAAATGGCACTGTGTGGTAGCACATCTCGGCATGCAAATGTGTACAAACTTAAAACTGTTGCTAGGTTAAACAACACCTTTCCGAGGAAGTACAACCGTTTTAGCAGCTTGTACTGTATGCATTGGCCTCCAGGGCAGAAGGCCCTTTTCTTCACCTCATAGTGAGGGCAGGAAGCAGAACCTCCACGCCCCACTCCCCGTGCTTGCCTTGATGAAATCTATCTTCGGGCTGGTATGGCCCAGTGTTTATAAATACCTTTCCCTTGTGTTGTTTCCATGCATGAAAGCCTTGAACATTTATTTCCTCATAGCCTTCAGGGAGGGATCTAAGTACACTGGTTCCATCCTTATCCAAACTTATTTCTTATTCTCACCAATCTTTCCCTCTTCCAGTCCCTAAATTAGTCCCCCAACCCAGGGAGAATTCTTCACTCTCCTCTGGAAAAATGAATATTTTCACTGCTGTACTTTTGCTAATCCAGTATCACCCAAGAGAATACCTTTCCCTCATCCATCAAAGACCTATTCATGTCTCAAGCTCAACTTGGACTTGATTGCTTCTTGAAAGCCTTCACAGAAGTTACAGCTATGCTGATCTCCTTTCCAGGACTGGTTGGGGCAGTATGGTCACAAGCTCCTTCTAAGTCCCAGTCACATACAGTTGAGTGAGGCTCTGTAATAATTTCCCAAGTGCTTTTCTTGGTTCCTCAACCAAGGAGCATGTTCCTTGAGAGAAATGAGATTGTCCCCCCTCTACAAAATGCTCTGATTGGCTAAAAAATAGATGTGGTGATGATGCTAGCACGTTTATTTCCTTGTTCACTATATTGTGATTTAAAGTCTGTAATAGGAAACCTCAATCGTGACCCTAGTTGAAAAATGGTTTAATAGAGGAATTAGTAGAGGTTTAATAGAGAAAGTACAAGAAGTATATTTGGGGGTGGGTTCAGGAGGTCCTTTCTTTGCACACTCCACTCTGTTGTTTTGATGAAGAATGGAGACGTGTGCACATTGTAAGCCAGGGTACTGCACTAACACTATTAACTCTTTAGGCAGGATAATTCTTTGTTTCATGAGAGCTGTCTTATATAACATAGCATGTTTAGAAGCACCTCTGTTCTCTAGATGACAATAGTGTCTCCTGCCCCCATGTATTTGCTCTGCAGTTGTGACAACCAAAAATGCCTCCAAATCTTTACCAAATGTCCCTGGGGGACAAAATCTACCTTACTCCCTCCACCTACCAATGTTGAGATAGATTGCTAAGATTAATGCTCTAGAATCTTAAAATATTTGCATCTCTTCCTTAGGATACTTTAATACAATTAGGAAAATTCTGCTTTTTTCCATATTGATTGTTTGCTATTTATTATCAATAAGTATTTATATTGCACATTTATGTCCTTAATTCTCACAGGCTTAAGTGATTTACAAATAAAATAAAATAAAAATTCAATTCTTATAAAGTAGGTAATATAAAGCCAGGCGTGGTGGTACACGCTTGTAATCCCAGTATTTGGGAGGCTGAGACCAGAGGATCCGGGTTCGCGGACAGCCTCAGCTACTTAGTGAGGCCCTCCACAACTTAGCGAGACCCTATTTCAAAATAAAGAATACAAAATAGGGCTGGGGGTGTAGCTCAGAGATAAAATTCCCCTGGGTTCAATCCCCAGTACCGCAAAAAAAAATAAGTAAATAAAGTAGGTACTATAATCATTATCCTTTTATAAGTAGGGAACCAAGACCCAGAGAGGTTAAGATATGTATTTAAGGTGACACGGCTAGTAAGTGTCAGAACTGGGATCCGAACCTAGATACTCTGGCTCTAAAGTCTGTTCTTAACTAGTGTGTGCCTTTCACAAAGGCAGAAGTTGGTCTCCTCTGAATTAATTATCTCAAATTCTGAACAGCAGTATTTTTTTTGTAAATTTTCACCAATTCAAGGTTGCCTAATCTGGGTATTAATTATAGCCCCCATTATTTGTTTTAAATATCTGAAACTTTCTTTCTCATTAACAACTTGCTCCTCATTGAGCTCTTTCTCAGGGCTGGGACTTGGACACATGCCTTCATCGAATGCAAGGATATGGAGGGCTGTGCATCAGCGATCTTGGGTATACTTCAGAGACTCCAGAAAATATTCAGTCTGTCATAGCTGAATTAATCCCTCAGTTCTCTGTACCCCTGGGAAAAGCTCCAAACTGATTGCTGCTTTGTATTTCAGCTGTTTTATATTGTCAGGCTATTCCCCAGCTCAGGATCTCTAGTGGGTCTTTACTTCCAGCTGCACTAAGTCTAAACTGCTTTGACAAGATGTCAAGACCTTTCATTATCACACCGTTCCCCACACAGTCCATCTGTTTGGTATGGGTCAGCATCCTTGCTTTCTATTCTAACTTCCACATGCTCAGGTATTCTACCTGGCCTTGTATGGCTTAGCATGAGTTCTGGGACTACTGTGAACTTCTCCTATCATTGAAACCTTCAGCTTCCCTTTCTGATATTTTTTAGTGGCTGCTTTTTTCATCATCCAAGCCGCTCATGAGGATAAAATTTTTATATTCTGCATTATTTTGCATGTTTTAAACTCATCTTTTTGACTAAATAGTATAGGTCTTCAAGGATAGGACTGTGGTTTTCCTTGTACTTCTAGCTTCCACATCAGTAACAAGACAGGTACTCAACCAATATGTTGATGCACTGGTCATTCATTATCAGCCCTTCTCCACCTTTCATGAAGAAGGTAGCTGTTATGGTGAGATATAGAATGTCCCCTGAAGAGGTAGCTCATTCATTAATGTCCAGAGTTGATGAGATTAAGTCAAGAGGGTTGTAATCTCATCGGTAGATAAATACACTGGGATTACTGCCATAATCCAAAACAACTGACCACACAATTTAGAGGAAGGTAGATTATTTGCTCACTGTTTTTGGAGATTTTATAGTCCATGTGAGGCCTAGTCTGTAGAGTTCAGGGCACAGCGGCGGGAAGCAGAGAGAGGGAGACAGCAAGAGCCCACTCTCACCTGAAGGCCAGAAGCAGAGAGAGCCAGCAAGCAAAGAAATTAAAAAACAAAAGCACAACCCCTAAGGCCACACCCCCAGGAACCACTTTCTCCAGCCACAACCCACCTGCCTAGGTTACCAACCAGTAAATCCATTACAGTGTATTTCAGGACAGGACTATAGTTTTTCTTGTACTTCCACATCAGGAACAGGACAGGTGCTCAACAAATATGTTGATGCCCTGGTCATTCATCATCTGTCTTCCTCCTCCTTTCACCAAGGAGGGGGCCATGCCATTCTGCCTTCACCCCAGTGGAAGCTAACTTACAACACCAGGTCTACCATTGTTGAGTTGTAACTATCAGTGGTCAGCTCCAGGACACAAATTCATAGTCTCCAAAGAAAATAAAGTTTGTGAGAGAAGGTGAAACAGGAAGCCCTATCCAATCAGCATGCTGCAATTGCTTACCTTGGAAAGGGGAAATATTATAATATTTATTATAAGTAACATAAATATTATAAATATAAATATTATCTTATGAAAAACACCATCAACAAGCACCAGTAGTTTGGCCTTGATATGGGTTATATTGGATGATGGTAACAGAAATGTGGACACATGTCATTAGGTTGAGGAAGATTTAGATATCTGCTGGGTTTTAGTACCAGAAGTTACAACTGGGAGGAATAATATATTTAAAAAAACAGTTTTACCTTGGGGTGTTTACTTTCTTTGATGATGATGATGGTAATACTTCCAGTGTCCATAATTTCAGTGCCTTCACCTATAGTCTTTTTTGATCATAATATATATATATAACATCCACATAGCTAAGGGTATCGCCCCAAATTAACAAAACTATTGGAGGTCCCGACAGCTACAGGACTTTACTGAAGCAAATGTCAAGCTTTCTTAAATTATTTTAAGACTTCCTGCTTGTCCTTTAAGTATTTTGAGTTTCAGAAGGTACATGATGCAGGTGAGAGAAATCCTAAATGCTACAATACACTGGAGTTTATAATATAGAAATAAATTATTCATGAAAAGTTTTAATATGACACTGACTTTATTTTTTCTCAATAACAACTGGTCAATCAAAAACCAAAGTTAAAAAAAATTAATGTCTTCTGGGCTTCTGCGCCAAGGCATGATGAGGGTCACAGCTTCTTAAGGGCCTTAATAATGCAAATTTCATTTTAAAAATCAACAAATGGAAATTTCTGTTGAAGAGATCATTCTAAAGAAAAGATCTACAAATCCAAATGTAAAATTTTCACTCTTGTTTTAATGACATTGTTTTTATTTTTCATTTCTCTCATGGGTGTTAGAGATCTTGTATTTTCTGGGTAGCCTACTCCATTACTTGTTCTAATTCCATGTTGGCATCTTTCTGAAATATTCCAGTTTTCATATGCTTGGCAGAAATCTCTGACCCTGTTTAGTTACAACTGACCTGTTATTCCCCACAACCCACAGTGACATTTTTGTTAACAAGCAGTCCATGCTAATTAGTTTTGACCCACTGTTAGGATTAATGGATACACTGTGAAATTCTCTAGCTATATACTTCATTTTGTATTATTCCCAATGTCCTGAGATTTTCTGAATTCCAAATACTTTGATTTTGGAGAAATCCAGTGAAGTGAGTTAACACTTGTCTCTCTTTCTCTAAAGGCTCATCATTGATCCTTCAACCATCCTTCTAGCAGTTGATCTTCCTGTTAATCTGTTGAAGAGTATTTGCTAACACAGCTGGGAAGACATCACTTCTTGTTCATGTTACTATTGTAGAAGCCAACAATAGCCAAGGTATTCTGTCACACTTAGATTAGGTGAACTCAGACAATTTTCCTCCAAGGAAAGATCCTATGGAAAAAATTAAATGAAGCACAGGAAGAATGATTTGTGATTTGTTCCTGCTGGGGTGACATTTCCTCATGAAGGGAATAGCATGCATGTGGCCGTCACCATGAATTTGCCATCACGGCTCTGAAGTAGTGACATAATACAGCAGCTCACATGGTGAGGTATACCTCCTTGCCTTCTGGGTGTCACTCAGGCTCAGGTTCATACCCCATTATTGAGATCCAGTTTCCTAAATTTTAGGGAATAAAATTATCAAAATATTCATTCATTGATCTAAAAATTCATAAGAATGTATTTAAGAATGACACCTATAGGAAATAGAGATTCTTAATGCCCAGTCCAAGTTCCCAAATTGCTTTCTAACTAACAAGCCAAGTGGAATGGCTAGGAATCATGAGTTTATATTTGTATATGGTGAATTTTAGAGACTTAGAGTCAGGATTTGGGGAACAGGTCTGAATCGGGTTATATTGTTGCACAGTACAATCGTGGGTTTTGGAGAGGCTGGACAAATGACAGTGCATGGCTTGCTTGTTTGTTTGTGCTCATAACAAAAGATGGACAGACGAGGCCAATGCTTGTTACCATGGCATCATGGATTATCATGCTTAGTTTTAATTTTTTGTGCCCTCTGTCTTTTCTTAGTTATTTTTGTGAACAGATATTGTTTTTAGTCAGGGGAAAATACAATTAAAAATATCTTCCTTGGAGAAATAGCAATTGATACCTAGGGCCACACACTTGAGAAAGACACAGCTGATGCTATTCAGGATATGAAGGGTCTGAGCAACTTCCTAGAGGAGCTGGGCCCCACACATCCTTTTGAGAACATTTTCTTCTGTTCATTTCAGCCCATCTCTGTGTGCCCAGCTTTGCACAAAAAACAATGGGACTAGCTAAATAGGGTAAAGTTCTCTCATTCATGGCAAGCTTCTAGAGCAGGGACAGACACAAAGTGAAGATGGCGTTGCACCGAGCAGTATCAGCAAATATCAACATTGCAGATAAGCCAGAAATGGGCCAATGGTACTGTGCTCTGGTTGATAACCTTGTTCCAGGATAATCCCACCACTGCTTGCCAAACTTGGACTTCATTATCATTTTATTCACTCATGTATTAAATACATATTTGTGTAAGGTCTATCAGGTACAATCCTCAAACCCAGGCCACAAGAGTGAATTTTAAGGAAATGGCATCCACTGTCCGAGGGATCACAGTTGGCTCCTGACTCCTTCTGGCTACCACCACCTCTGCAGCTTCACTGGTCCAGAGTAGATTAGAATCCTTCACTCTAGAATGTAGTGTTCCAGAGAAAGTCCTAAGAGTGGCCAAATGATAATGCTTCAACCTAGTAGCTTTTTCATCTCAGAACTAAGAACAACTTCACTTTGTCATATTATTTAATGTTGGGTTATTGAAAATTCCTTAGAGAATCTACAGGAAACAAAACAAAAGAATATACTATGTTGAAAGATTTACACAGCCCTTTGTAGCAGTGCTATAGCCAGAAGTTTCTTAGCATCCCTCATATATATCATACCTATTTGCTCACCTAAGAAGGAAAGAAACTCTCCCAGCTAGAGATGGGGAACTACTCATTCTAAAAAAACCAAGGATTGATCTTACAGAATATAGCTTGCTAAGGAAAGCAGAAACATTTGCTGTTAGGATTATATTCCAATGGATGTAATATATATTTACGTAAGGCTCTTCTATGTACAGTGGGCATGCGGAAGATCTAAGAATGAATGAAATGTCCCCTCCTTTAGGGAACTTTCAGGGAGATGAGATACTAATAATAGTAAACTTCATGGAGTAAGGGGATGACAGCACCTAAAACAGTGTGTGACATACAGTCCTTGTTCAATAAACATTTCTGGATAAAATAAGATAGCTGATGTTAAGTTTTGAAAGCATGGTGCAAACAAACATCCCTGTTTATTCATAGAACAGAGATACCATATTTGATTGGGAAGAGGCAGTAAAAGACTTATCAAGGATATGCCTTGTGGGGTACATGGAGAAGGACAGATTGGAGGGAATTACATGTAAATGAAAGGGAAAGGCATTTTAGAAGAGGGAATGTTATAAGCAATGGAGAGAAGCCTGGGACATGTGTCAAAGACAAAAGGAGGTCCAGGCCAGAGAGATAGGCTGGGCCATGCTGTGGGGGATCTCCAGTGCCAGATGGAGAAGAAGCCTAGAGGAAAATGAAGGTGACAGGTGATGATATGCCTTTCCTATGGCCTCTTTTTGTTGTTATCGGCAATGCTAGAGAAGATCATAAAAGACGGGTTTAATGTATCTCTTGGTATTAGTACTACAGCCTTCTATCTTGACTTCTGGACCACCCTCAGTATTTTTCTCAATGCCTCTCACATCCCTACTTTTATTCTTTATCTCATTTGGTTATATTGGCCCCTCTGTGTTTCTCTCTCCCGCTTTCCCTGTTCTCAAATTACAGTTTGCTGGAGCATAAAACAGCATGGAGATATGGTCTGTGGGAAAAAGGGCTCACATCTCTGCTGCATAATTCTTGAATGGAAAAAAATATTAGGGAGTTTTGACTCATGCATGGTAAGGGTTTCCTCATACATATGCTTCTGAGGAAGAATATAGAACATCCTGCAAATCTGCCTTAGTGAAAAAGTATGTCTAAGCCTCATTCTGCAGTTCCTGGTAGGAAGCCCTGTTACGTTTACAGCATGGGAGGGATTCTAATGTCTTTAACCTTTAGAATAAATCTTTTCACCAACTTTTTATTTTTTATGGTACTGGGGATTGAACCCAGGGGGGGGGTTCTACCTCTGAGTTACACCCCAACCATAATTTATTTTTTATTTTTAAACAGGGTCTCACTAAGTTGTGGAGGGCTTAGCCAAATCACTGAGGCTGGCCTTGAACTTGAGATCCTCCTGTCTCAGTCTCCCAAGTACTAGGATTACAGGCATGTGGCACCTTGTCAGGCTTGTCACCAGCTTTTAAGTGGTGGGATAAAGGAAAAGTCCATTAGCTGCAATGACCACATTTGGGGTAGACTGGGCCATTGTAGCCCAGCTACATTTAAAATTCCTAAAATTTTTCTTAATGTTTTAGGAATCCCATTGTCACTGAGCTTTCTCATTTTACATGCTGGGATGCAGAAAAGTACAAACCATTCCCTGGCTTTTTTTCTTTTATTGATTGACATCAATGTTACATATTTATGGGGTAGCATGGATGTATATTGGGTAATGTTCAAATTGGGGTAAGAATATATATCTCAGTCATTCATCATTTCTTGGTCGTGAAAACATTCAAAATCCTTTCTTCAAGCTTTTTTGAATATGCAGTGTATGATCATTACTTACAGTAATAATAATATGCAATAGAACTTATTTTTCCTATCTAAATGCAACTTAGTACATTGACTGATTTTTCTCCATCTCTCTCTCCCCAACTACTTTCTCCAGCCTCTGGTAACTTCTAGTCTATGCGGAACATCTATGTAATCAATACTTTTAGGTTCCACATATGCATTAAGATCATGTGGTACTTCTCTTTCTGTGATTGTCTCATTTCACTTAACGTAATGATATCAAGTTCCACCTATATTGTCAGAAATGAAAGGATGTTATCCTTTAGTGAAGAGACAACCTATAGAATGGGAGAAAATATTTGCAAACTATACATCTTACAAGATGTTAGTATGCAGAATATATAAGGAACTCAAACATCTCAAAAGCAATAAAAAAAATCCAAGTGAGAATGAGGCAAATTACTTAAATAGACATTTCTCAAAAGAAACCATTCAAATGGCCAACAGGCATATGAAAAAAATGATCAGCATAACTAATCATCAGGGAAGTGCAAATTAAAACTACAATAAGATATTACCTCACTGCAGTTAAAGAAAAACTACTATTTAAGATACAAAAGATAAGTGCTTGTGAGAATGTGGATAAATGGGAACCCTAACCCACTAGTAGTAGAAGGGAGATTAGTAAAGCCACTATATAAAACAATATGGAGGTTCTTTAAAATATTGAAAATGGTGCTATCATATGATCCAGCAAATACACTACAGGGTATATAAAAAAGGTAATTAAATTAGGTCAGAGAGACATCTGCACTCCCATGTTTATTGAAGCACTATTCACAATACACAAGAAATTGAAACAACTAACTTGTTCATCAACTGATCAATGGATAAGGAAAATGTATAAATACACTCTGGAATACTATTAAGTCATAAAAAAGAGTAACATTTTGTTATTTGTGACACTATCATTGATTTTACTTCTTCTACTTTTTAGTCTATAATCTTTCCATTCTCATTTCTTTTCCATTTGTTTCACATTTCTGGGACTCTCACCTTCTTAGTTATGTTTCTTTAATAGAACTTGTTCTTAAATTCTTTTTTTTTTTTTCTGCGGTGCCGGGGATTGAACCCAGGGGCGTTTTACCTCCGAGCTACACCCCCGGCCCTATTTTTTATACTTTTATTTTGAAACCAGGTCTCACAAAGTTGTGGAGGGCCTCACTAAGTAGCTGAGGCTGGCCGCGAACCTGAATCCTCTGGTCTCCGCCTCCCAAGTACTGGGATTACAAGTGTGACTCTAATGTGAACTTGCTCAATGTCAGTATTCAGTAATACATCCAAAAGAAACTTGGATTTTAACACAAACCAAAACCTTAAAGAAAAATCTCCCTGATTAATATATGACCATGTTTTCTAGGGCACCGCCTAGTGCCTGGAGAATTGAGACCCATTGTCTATGAGTTGCATATAAGCAATATCCTCTTGAAAGAGTCACGTTTTGAAAGATGATTTTATTATCAGACAGGTCTTATAAATCCTGTCAGCTAATCCACATCAGTCAAGATTTTGTCTTGATCTAACTGAGCCAGTTTAGATTTTTTTCCCAGATCACATTTTGAGAATAAATCTCATTGCATATTTATAGTTACTATTAGTGATACTCACTATAGGCTAATAACTAACCAAGTAACTTTGATTTTGATAAACCAAGATATTTTGTCTTTCTTTTATTGTTTTTAGACAGTGGTTAGTTTATTTTTTACAAGTTCTCAATCAAAAGCTTTTTTCATTTTTTTTGAAAATGTTTGGATGAAACAGTTGGATTTTTTTGAACAAAGCTATCTGTATTTATTCCTTAGTGCTTTATTCGAACCACTGATAGTACATGAAGAAAAAACACAAAAGTTAAAATTTTAGCTTTTGCATATCTCTAGCAAAATAGGTAAGACTGGTTGGTGGACACCATATCAAACAAATGACTTGCCCATTCAATACTTTGGATTTTGCTCTTGTTTCCTAAAATCTATTCTTGGATCCAAAGAAAGTACAGCCGTGAATTGGCATCCAGATGGGCTCTAATTCAAGAGATAACCAGAGGGAGGCCCAAATACCCCAAAGCCATGGAATTACACCTTGTCTTGAACAGATGGCACAGCCAGAGACCTGGGATTTCCTGAAATGCAACCAAAAGGAACATTTTGTCTTAGTGCAAATGTGTTAAATATCAACATTATTATAGAGAATACTTTTCAAAACCTAACTTCAACATTGACACAATGTGGGAACAATTAGAACTCTTTGTAATACCTTGTGCTCAAGTGGAAGTGTGTGAAGTGGTCCTGTGAGGGGATGGCACCGAGCCTAGGACAGGTACAAGGCTCATGAACAAACAGACATAATCGCACAGTCACACCTGATCATCAGCTAAATCCAAACATATTCCTTGAGCAAAATGTGGGCTTTTGTGGCCCATCACCCTCCATTTCCTCCTGAAGTCCGGGTGTGCTGCAGCCACTCCTTAATGTAGCAGTGGGGAATAAGAAAAGGTGAGGCCCAGGGAGGTTCAGGCATCCTTCTCATTGGTTTGCATAAAGTGTAACCTGCAAAGTAGCATGCAAGCACTTTCCTCAATATCTTTTTGATTTCTGATCTATCTTTCTACCATTTTTCCATCTCATCTATGGCATCTAAATTTAGCATGTTCACTCTCAACTCTTGTTTCAATTACTCTATCCATCCTGTTAACTGGAACTTTTTCTTGGGCTGTATTATTAGATATATTTTACATATATTTCTTATCTACACTAATTGATTTCTGAGTTCAAGGATCCAGATACACTCACATATTTCTTTGTCTTGGATCCTTATTTTCATTACTTTGCAAGTATCTTAGCATACATGTCTATGTGTACATATATAAACATATTACAGAATATATACAGATATTATATTTGTATTTACATAGATATTTATGTATAATATATTTTCTTTAATAACCAGTACAGGGAAGGGATACAGTACAGGAAGTTAATTAGGACTCAGTACGAGAATTTAGCAATTATGATGGTTTAATAATGAAATATGTTTCTCCTTTCCAGGTTATGGTGTACATATTTCATCCATTCACCACTAGACTGAGTTTCCCTAGAGATGACATGATATGACTGCCTGAAGCAAATGCATACCCTCTCTTTCTGTGCAAAGCTTTTCCCTCTCACCAAGGTGAGTTGTGCTGGATACCTAGAAGGAAACCTCAAACCACCTTTATTATTATATGAAGTCTAGAGCCCAGAACAAGAGGTAAGTTGCCTGTTCTTTGTTTCATTTTCTATTATTTTCCCCATTGCCCTTTGACTCTTTTAATTCCATAAATCCCAAGCAAAAGGTACAATTAGAGTAGTATCAGGACCTCTAGTTCTTACTATATCCAGTGCTATTCCATGTGGGAAAGAAAACCTTAAAATACTCTCCTAATAATCACCTCTAATTCTTATAAAATATTTTATTTCTCTCAGAAAATTCCTCTTCTCTCCTCAGTTCTCGGATATTCACACACAAAGAAGGAAGAGAGATGTCTGTCTTGTGCCAGCACATTCTCCAGGCTTTTTAGTAATATCAAGACTCTTATTAAATTCTCTTTATTGATCATCTACTAGGGTTGCCAGGGTATCACTAAGATGAAGATTTTTTTGGAGAGTAGTAGTAATTGTTTGGATCTAAGAAAATAAAATAATGTATAGTTATGTATTTCACTAACAGTATTCAAGCACAAGTTTATAGGGGTTTTGTTTGTGTTTGATGGAGGAGAGGGATTGATACATTGGAGGGAAGATTGGAGAGAATGCATGTATCCAGTCCCTGGAGAGATTTTTTGTGTAGTCATGTAGTCATTCTTTTGCTCTTGATTAACGTGTGCTTGATATTGTGCACCACTCTCTCCTATCGCTTACACATACATATGTTGTCAGTGGGTTTGGCTTACATTCATGCTTTGTAAGTCACCCATACTCCAAGGTAATGTCATAATCACAGAAGAAGAAAAAAGACAATGGGCCTGATTCCTTGTATTTAGGTGTGGTCACGTGGATATTTCAATCGGCTCAGCCATTCAATGGTAAGTTCCAGCAAATGCCTCTAATTTGGCATTGTTAGTAGTGGGCTGCATGTCTTTTATCAACTACTGAGGCTAATTAGGCAGCAGATCCAAATCTTCATGAATTTTTCAGGCTGATATGTGTTCCTCCCCAGGGCTAATTTGCTGTTATCAGAAGGATGACTCTGGTGTGCCTTGTTGGCGGTATCTGACCTTATTCCCCTATTCAGATTGAAATTAGTTGGGGGACTGTGGCCAAAGAGTTCATTTAGTAAATCATGTTTCATAAAACAGGTATGCTTTAGAGAATGTCCTGTCCTTGCTCCCGTTTATCACCAATTCCAGCCCCTGTGGTTGCAGGCTCCATAAAGAAGGAAACTGACCCAGGATATCAGAAACTTAAAAAAAAAACCTCAGTAGAGAACCCAGTTATAAAACTCTTGCAGGGGACTAGATCAATTCTATTATATGAGATGTCTGTGTTAACAAGGAGGGAGAATTTATATATGCCAGCAAGGGACAGCATTTTGTATAACTGAATCAGAAATAAGGAAAACTGCTTTATTACATGATTTGCATATTTGCTGTATTAAGGATGTTAAAAGATTCGTTTCCTGGGATGAGAAAGTAAGGGCATTCCATTGAACTGTCTCTACTGGACATATCAAATGTCAGGGTATTAACCCCTCACTCTACCCCTATAAGTCATTGATTTGCAATTACAACCAACTAGTGGTTGGAATTATTAATAAGACATATACAACTATTTATTTCTGTTGAAAAAATCATCAGTGTTAATTTCTACAAATTTCTTGTAATTTCCAGTAAGAAAATACCAATTAAAATATTCACTAAGAATTATAATGAGTTTGCCCATCAAAGACTGGCATGTTGATAAAAGCAGAAAAGTAATGTTCAGGACATCAGGGTTGTGAATTACTCTTGGCAGCCCCAGGAACTTTGGGTTTTTTACTAGAGAAAACAAGAAGAATGTTCCTTACAAGGCAGTAAGAGAATGTCTTGAAAGAAGGAACTATTTCAATTCCACCCCTCCTTTTTGTCAATTTGCCTTCCTAATTTTCCATTGGAAAGAGACAATATAGTATTTAGCTCCCTTTCTCCCTCATGATTTGTATATAATTAAGGTTTCAAAAAGGTTATCCTGCAGTTCTAAAAGAAGCTTCTCTATTGGAGTACAAAGGGTTATTTTACTTATGGTGTACATACTTTTCAATTAAAAATTATTCTATTGCTTTTGTTCAGTAATTAAAATTTACAAGGTGATTTCTCACAAATATGTATTAATATTAAGTTGTTTGGGGCATATGCCAGCAAATAGCAAGCAATTGTTTTACTCTGCATGTGTAATTAGAGTGACTAAATAATGATATTTTTTCTCTGAGTATAGTTGACACTATCACAATGTTCTGAGTTTTAGTTCATTTTTATTTTTATTAGTGAATGCTTCATAGAAGGCAAGATAAGGGGTGTCTGTTTGCAAAAGAAAAAGCTACTTCTCTTCCTGAACTTTTGAGAAATATAAACAAGTATCATGTGTCATGTTCACATTCTCATATGTTTTGTTTTCCTGGATATTTTTATTCTTCTTTCCTCTACTGGCTCTGCATATTGCCATTAGCATCTGGATTGTTATTAAAACATTTCTAGAATGTATATCTTGACTATAAATACTTAATTTCATACATTGAGATTTATTCAAATTAGAGCATAAAAGTGGCATAACTACAACATTTGCTCTGCCATGTCCTTATCATACCCTTCTCTCTTTTTCTCCCTCCGATGTTATCAACACTCTTGCATTCTTCTTTATCATCAGCAAATGCCCTTTATGAGTTCCCAGTGTGCAGGCTTCTTGCCACGTGCAGGGACTTCCATGCATTTTGACTTACAATCCTCACCTGCTGAGGAGCTCAGCATCAGACGGAGGGAAGGCTGAGTCAACACGATGATTTCTTCCCAAAATAACAGAGAATGAAAAGCAAACGTGAAACAGCACACCTAACAGACATCTGTTATTCTTAACCATGATACAAGATGAAGGGCCACCGGTGCAGCCCAGGTTCAATAGCCACACAGGAGCTTGCTGAGGAGCGTCCCCCGTGGGTGTCTGGGACAATAAAGGCAGAACCCAGGCTCCAGCCTAAGTGGCACATTCTGAGGAACAAAACCTGCAATTCTTGCTTGGAGCAACAGAAATGGAGTGAGCTCTCCTGGATGCTATTTGAAACAAGTCTTTAGAAGCAAGAAGAGTGAGACTAAACAAAGGATTACATCATAACCTGCACTTCTCTTTGTGGCTAAGGTAAAGTACTGGGGACACAATTTGTCTTCCACCTGAAACAATCCCTCACAAATAAAGATAACCTTTTTTAAACAGTGGTTTTCAGAATATCAACAACACACAATAACCCCTAAAAGATGAGACACAACTGACATGAATTCCACATTTTCCTAAGGTTACTGTCTTGGGAGAGGTTTTTTTTTTGCTTTACCAGGGATTGAACCCAGGGGCATTCTACCTCTGCACTACACCCCGGCCCTATTTTTTATACTTTATTTTGAAACCGGGTCTCATGAAGTTGCGGAGGGCCTCACTAAGGAGAGAGAGAGAGAGACAGTGAGAGAGAGAGAGAGAGAGAGAGAGAGAGAGAGAGCTGAGGCTGGCCGCGAACCCGGATCCTCCGGTCTCCGCCTCCCAAAGTGCTGGGATTACAAGCATGCACCACCACGCCCGGCTTGGGAGAGTTTCTGACTATGTATTAAGGAGGAGGGACCAAAACGAAGCCCAGTGAAGCCTCTTGCATTGAGGAAATGGGGTTGGGAGTGTGAGGAAGGTTATGTGGAAAGAGATTTTAGGGAAGATTAATTGAGACGATAATTGCCCCAACAAATAAACCTGAGATCTGCAGAGGGGGGCCCTTGAGCAATAAATGGAGTAGTGATCAGTATATCCAAATGAGAAAACTATTCCAGGCCAGGGAAAGAAATACCCGCAAGGACTAATGGAAGAACACCTGAGCCACACTGGACCTGAAGAGTGCCTGTTCCACCAGCCAGACTGGAAACTCCAGAATGTATGGGGCTTATCCTCAGTGAAATCTTGCTTCGAGTTGTGAGGGATAACTAACTAATTCTGGAATAAATGCTGATTTGGTCTTTCCTAAAAATTCTTAAAAGTGAGGTTGGCCTGTCTCAGAAAGTAAAGGGTTGTATGTTTTCTCTCATATGTGGAAACTAGAGAGAAATCTGGAAACAAAGGAGACCTTAGATAAATGAGGAAACCAGTAGAATAGTGAGAGGGGAATAAATGAGGTAGGTGTGTGTGGGAGGTGGGGAGAGTCAATGAAGGAAACAGGTCAAATAATGCTATGTTCATATATGAAATTAATTATCAATACCAACCCCAATAACATGTATGGAGAGAGGAAGGAAGAGGGGTTGGATCTGGAGGGAAACACACCAGCCATTGTGTGCATGTATGTTGCTATCACTCACAACTTCATTATCATCTATAATTATAATGCATCAATCAAAATACAAAAAAGCAATGTCTAGAGGAATCAAGCTGTTTCAGGTAACACCATAAATCAGATTTGTAGAAAGCAGGTCTCAGGTGAAGCAGGTGGAAGAGAAATCTGCACTGTGGAACACCTTGCAGGGCTCACCTTGATTGCTGGTGGGACGCAATGGCTCTGAGAACTCACATGCTTTCCTTACCAACAGCCAAAATGAGACTTTTTGCAAACTCCAACCTGCCACCAGCAAGTGATCCTGGAAGAACTCCCTACTCAAAGTGAATCGTGAACTGAATGGAACATAGACTTATCTTTAAAAAATGATGAGGCAAACAAGATAACCAAAAAGTGAGCCATTCCTTAAATATGATTTCTTATGAAAGAACATGCCCTGGAAAGATCAGCTGGAGAATTGATTGAACACATCACTGAAAAAAGCTTTTAAGTGGAAAACAAATCCCTGTATTATATAAGAACACAGTAGCCGGGCGTGGTGGCGCACGCTTGTAATCCCAGTACTTTGGGAGGCGGAGACCGGAGGATCCGGGTTCGCGGCCAGCCTCAGCTCTCTCTCTCTCTCTTTCTCTCTCTCTCTCTCTCTCTCTCTCTCTCCCTATCTCTCTCCCTGTCTCTCTCTCTCTCTCTCTACTTAGTGAGGCCCTCCGCAACTTCGTGAGACCTGGTTTCAAAATAAAG